>JAXCGZ010007572.1:22500-32500 GCA_037179515.1 Halocaridina rubra
AGTTTATCTTCAGTGTTGTTCAAAATAGATATTTTCGTCATAAAGTTTGCAAACTTACTGATTAAATCTATTTACAATTTTCTCTTCCTCCTTTGCTTGTAGCCACCATGGCTCTAGCGGTAGCGTCCGCGACTCTGAGGCGTCAGGTCGAGGGTTCGCGCCCCGTCACGGTCTGAGGTTAGCAAGGGCATGCACTCAGGGTATGGATTACATCTGCCAAAACAAGTCCTTCGCAAGAAGGCAACCGTCTTAGCCCTTGTTTGAAAAGGGAGTCCGTGACGTAAAACTGGAACTTCCTCCTTTGCTTCTTACTCTGTTAGTCGATATCCTTCTTATATATTTAGATTGCGTTATTTATAGTTCTGTTTAGACTTCCTTGTCTCTCTTTATCTGTCGGTGTCCTCGTTCGTATTATACATATAGATTGCATTTATTTACAATTTACACAGACTTCCTCTTCTTCTTCTTTTCTTTCTTTGTCGGTTTCATTTTGCAGATTCCATTATTTGTAATGCTATCTAGATCTCTTCTCTCTCTCTGTTTTTTTTTCTTATTCAGATCCCATCCTTTATATTATATTTTTAATTGTATTATTCTGATATAGTTAACTTGCTCTTTACTTTTTCCCATTCTGTGTTGTTGCTTTGTCTTTACTCTGCCCCGCTTCCATCAAACAAAGTTGTTTATTTGTTTAATTCTGATATAGGTTGATTATTTCTCATTTCTCCCCTTCTATCTGTTACATGACGTTATGTCCGTCCAGCCAAAATTGTTTATTTGTTTACTTCTGATTTAGTTTGTTTATTGTTGACTCCATTATTTTGTCTCTTTATTTCGTCCATTCGGCATCACTTTATGGCCGAATATCATTGTTAACCAATTCGGATTTTTTTTTTTATTTATCTTCAATGTTACTTATAATTGTTTATTTGTTTGTGTAGAAATATTTGATTCTTAGTATTAACCCATTGTCAATGAGCATATGTTGAATGTCGCTCCAATCTTGCATCACTGTTTATGTGTGCGTATCTATATTTCAATTGGAATATTTTATTACTAACCCGTTTAATCGCAGCCTTTTTGTCATTTATTTTTCTCTTCCATGCTACATCATTGTTTATTTGTATGTATTGGAATCGTAGGATTTTAGTATTATGCGATTTGAGACCACCATTTTTGAATGTTTTATAAATCCTGCTTTATCTGTAATGGATTCTCAGATTTGTAGTATTCCTTTATTCTGAAATAACATACTTTAATATACCTTCTGTCCTGCAGTACTGTTTATTTGTATGCATTGCAATTCCTGAATTTTATTATTGAGCGCTTCAGGAGTAGCATACTTTTTTTTTCTTTTATTTTTATGAGTGTGACGGCGGGACAGGCAAAAACTGCCCTAATCAATACAGACCCGGGCACAAGAAAACACCAAGACGAAGGAAAAGAAAAAGGTTGAGGACAAGGCAGAGATGAGGTAATATCACACAAAGGAAAACGACAGACAGAAAAAAACAGTCAAAGTACAGAGGACCCAGAGATATGGAGGACTAGGCCCTGAGATGACGATAGATCCGCTTTTAGAAGGATAATAGGTCATAAGAATTAGGAAAGACAGAAGGAGGAAGAGAGTTCCAGAGTCTGGAGGTAGATGAGAAGAAGCAGTCTCTGCACCGACCAATCCACGAGCTACAAATCTCCACACAGCACCTGTGAGATGAGGCCTGATCAATGTATTCATTACTATTTATTAATATGCAATGTAATTACAGATTTTTCGTATTGCCCGATTCGGAAGTAGCAAGTTTGCGTATCTCTACCATACTGCGTCACTGACAAATTGTGAAGTGGCAGATTTGTGTCACCTCATCATCCTATGTCACTGTTTATTTGTATTCATTGGAATTACAGATTTTTAGTACTGACAAATAGTGAAGTGGCAGATTTGTGTATCTTCATCATCCTATGCACTGTTTATTTTTATTCATTGAAATTGCAGATTTTTAGTATTGACAAATTGTGAAGTGGCAGATTTGTGTATCTTCATCATCCTATGCACTGTTTATATGTATTCATTGAAATTGCAGACTTTTAGTATTGACAAATTGTGAAGTGGCAGATTTGCGTCTTTTTCATCTTACGGCACTGTTTATTTGTATTCATTGAAATTACAGATTTCTAGTAGTAACAGATTCGCTAGCAGCATATTTGAACGTGTTAGCAATCCCTTCTTCTTGGCCACTGGAGTACCGTCGTAAGGTGAGACTGGAGCATCGCGATGTTTGGTACCCGCCAGATCGAGAGGCAATGAAAAGCTTACTTCGTCCCTGTTCATCAGCGAGGCTCTTCTTACCCGAAATCATCACAGACCTTGACTCAGCGGTCTTAATTGATACAGACACGCTCTTCCTGAGACCCCCAGAGGCTCTCTTGATGGAAATTTACAACTTTAATGACAAACAGGCGGCTGGCTTAGCTCAAACCTCCATGGGGTTGAATCATCGAAATGTAATTATGATTGTGTTTTCCTTTCTTCTTATACCTACTTTTAGTGCCGTAGTGATGTTACCAAAGCATATTGAATTAAGACGTATGTCTTATCGCAGCACATGTATCTTATTATATAGCATAACGTAATATGTTAAATTTTATCGCATTTTATCATATATGTTTTTTTTAGCGCATTATGTATCTTATTATATAGCATAACATAATATGTTAAATTTTATCGCATTTTATTATATATTATTAGCAGTATATTATATACCAAAATAGATCATGTCACATCAAATATATAATGTCATAATACACTATGTCATATCATATGCTCTTTGTGACAGATTGCAATGAGTTCAAAGCCATCCATGCCTGTTTTTTTTTTTAATCTCTACATTTCAATGCATACTATGACTCAATTTAAACACACACACACACACACACACACACACACACACACACACACACACACACACACACACACACACACACACACACACACACACACACACAATATATATATATGTGTGTGTGTGTGTGTGCGCGCGCATACATATATACAACTTCTTGGACTCGATCATTGTTTGCATCTTCGCAAAGAAACGCATTTCCAGGCTACTCAATGAATTTTTGGTAAAAAAAAAGAAAAAGAAAATGAAACATTATACAAGAATTAATTCTATTGCTCAACGGCTGAATATTTCC
Source organism: Halocaridina rubra (assembly GCA_037179515.1). NCBI lineage: Eukaryota > Metazoa > Arthropoda > Malacostraca > Decapoda > Atyidae > Halocaridina > Halocaridina rubra. The sequence continues at coordinate 25,699 of JAXCGZ010007572.1, forward strand.
TTAGAGCAAATATATAAATATCTTTAAGCGGATCTATCATTTTTATTGAAAAATAAGTTTATACTGATGTCATTTCCAATGAGTCATATTTTATTTTTTTTTGTGAGAGAAAATTTATATAGATACTGTTTTCAATGCTCCATAACTCATATTTTTGTAAGATTTTTTTTTTTATACAGATACACCTTCTAGATCTCGACAGCATTTTTTTATGACCTTTCAGGGATCCATTTTTAATTTTAGGGAATAATAAACTTTTACACAGATGACCTTTTCAGGGGTCTATATCCGATTTTTCATGAAAAGAATATTTATAGTACTGATGATCTTTTCTAGGCGCTATATCTAAGTTTCCCTAAAAAAAAAAAAATAATAATATATATTCATGACCTTTTCAAAGCTCCACATCCGATTTTTTCTGTAAAGAAAGCTTATGTTACGTCTTTCCTTTTCAAGGCCCCATAACTAAATTTTTATAAAAAATAACTCATACCGATTTTTCATGAGAATTATTTTTTTTATTTTTTATTTTTTTTTTATTTTTTTTTTATGATTGTGACACCAGGACAGGCCAAAAAAAATTATAAAATAAAACAGTCCTCATCGGGCCTGGGCACGAAGAATACATAAAGTAAAGAGAAACAGAGATGGAGAGTGTAATGGCTTGTCAGATGTGAAGGGATAATAAAAGATGTGTGATGAATATCCAAGAATATTCAGTGTAGCTGTAGGCATAGAAAAAGAACCGTAACTGAAGGAAGGCTTCACATCGAACTGTCATGGACAGACCTATTTCAATTCAAAAAACCTTCAGCTGTAGTATCGCAACGGGCGACTGGTGCCCTGAGCCAACCTATTTATTCTGATACTCCTACCAAAGCTCCACAACTTTTTTTTTATTTTCGTACAGACATCTTTATATAGATTCCCTGAGCCTCCAAAACTAATATTTCGATAAAAAAAAAAAGTATTTATACAGATGTTTCTTCCCAAGATCATAACCGATTTTTCGTGAAGAAGTTTTTACACAGTTACCTTTTCCAAGGCTTCATAATTTATTTTATGAGGTAAAAAATATACAGCGCTCTTGCAATTCACCACAACGCATTTTTTGATTAAAAAAAGAAAGAAAGAAACAAGTATTATACAGATATAAGACTCCGCAACTAATTATCTGAGGAAAAAAATACTTCAACATCATCCCTTTACTTATCCACAAATGATTTTTCGATATTAATAGTTATACAGTTATACCTTTCCAAGGTTCCATAATTAATTGTGTGAGATGAAAACTTATACAGTGCTCCTTACAATGGTCCGTATTTGATTCTTTGAAGAAGAAAAAAATATACAATAAACAGATACCCTTATCCAAGGCTTCACATTTGATGTTTTCTTGTAGAAAAGATTTATGAAGATGTCTTATCCAAAGCCGTAACTATGTTTTAAATGAGAGGCCATGAGTATATATATATATATATATATATATATATATATATATATATATATATATATATATATATATATATAATATATATATATATATATATATATATATATATTTAAAAAATGTAAGACCAATTAACCTCGTTTCCCTTGAATAGATACCGTTTCCTGGGCCACGTGGTGTAAACACAGGTGTTATGGTAATGAATCTAACGAGATTAAGAGCTCTTCCAGGAGGATGGACTGGAACAACTCTCAGTGCGTTTGATAATTACAGAAATAGGCTGGGAATTACAGCTACAAATGATATTGTCAACATTGCTCTTGCACAGGTAGTGTCCAAAATCCCGTACTCTTATACTGGGATAGGAGCCTATTTGCTGTTATTAATTTGAAAAAGAATTACAGACTTACTCTATAACTTTCAGTTTTAACATGTATTTCCTGCTCTCATCCAGTTGGAATTCATTAAGCACTCCAACTTATATCATAGCCAAATATTTACTAAAATGAAATCCCCCTTTTAATGTCACCCAATTTTACACATAAGCATCAAATTAGGATATTTTTTTTAATCTTCAGTTATATCCCAGAGATTTTAATACAGACATATCCAAAACCATAAAAATATAATCATATAACGGAATAAAAAGATTTACAGATAATACTTTGAATACAGAACCCAGCCATCCTATATGACCTAGACTGCGTGTGGAACTTTGGACCTGGAGTATGCTGGAGAGGTACCAATCACTGTCCAGCAGCCGAAGAGTTCGGGGCTTCTCTCGTGCACGGTACATCAGCATCTTTCGTCAATACCAGAAATAAAAAGTTCAGGGTAATTGAGCATGCTTTATTTAATTCTATATGTCATCTGCCGATCGTTAAGAAATATATGTAGGCTATTTATGGAAGAGAGATTCAAATATTCACGACAGCAGCGTCAAGGCTGGATAAATATATTATTATTATTATTATTATTATTTTGAGCTGGAAAAGTCAAAGACTATAAACTAGATGGCTTCTGCAGGTAAAGTGACTTTCTGAGGATACAGTAAATAACAAGATAGAAACAATAAAATTCTGTAAAATGGCACAACTCTGTATCACAAAACGGTAAAAAAGGGGAACATAAGTATGCTAAGCATCACTTCGTTATTCGCGCAACATCTGATTAAAAATGAGACATAGTCCACTTTCTCATATTGCGAACTTCTCGCGTTAGTGAAACAGTACAAGAAATTATCATCTAATCTATCGGCCTCTCCCCTTAGCGGTCGTCACAGCGGTTCGATCGTCTCCATAGCACTCTCTCCCCTGTGTCCTCCTCTGTCACACCGCACACCCTCATGTACTCCCTCACCACATACATAAATCTCCTCTCTGTTTCTAGAAATGTTACTTTATTTATTTATTTTTAACTCGTGGGATGATTGAGTAGTATTCAGTGTAACCTAAAATCTTGTCTTCCTTCACATATTGCAAGCTCCCCTCATAAGAAGAACGAGATGTTGGAAATATCTGCCATTTTATAATTTTTTACGTGTTTGTCATAATTTACCACCATTAGGGGGTAGACAGAAAGGTTGGAGCTGGGGAATTAAAACTGGATTCCCTTCCTAATGCTTCACCAGGGGCTCGAACTCGGCTTCGTCACCACCCGAGTGGAGCATTCTACCACTACACAACAGCGGTTCCCATCTTCCGTTTTAATATCTGATTAAAATCTAGATTTATGAACCTATACCTTGTTCTACCTTCATCTATTGTTAGTGACCCGCTTTTGAAGAAAAAAAAAATTAAAAAAATATTTTTTTTTCGTGTGATATATTGCTAAAATTTAGTTTTATGGAGTTGAAAAAGAGTTTGCTTTGCATATTGGGAGGCCATTAGTGAACCCAGCCGCGATATGAGCTCAGACACGAAAATAGGCGTGTAAATGCATTCTCAAAAGCACTGCACTTATGACATATTAAAGATAAAAAAAAATAACTACAATAACTCAATCCTTATGCAGTTAATCTCCATACGCAAGGATATACATGAAAACATATAGAAAAATATAATAGTAAATTAATCCAAAGTGAAAAAAAAAATTGCATTCATAAATAGTACCAAATAGAACCAAAGAAAAAAAAAAGAGAAAAACATTCAGCGTTACTGTCCATAGCGCTGAAACATTAATCCCAATCAGATTTCCAATGATGCGAAACTCAAAATGTCATCAGGGTTTATGTTTAGTAATGTTTTACCATTGTACTGTAAATGACCATCGATTCATATCAGAAATTGTTTTCATATCTGCAGGCACTTTACGAAGGTTGGAGGGACCATCCTGTTAATGGCTCCTTATCAGACCTATATGAGGCAGTTACTGAGAAAATTAGCATGGACACATCCCGAAAGATTAGATGTAACAAGGTGAAAAGACTTCCATTCATACTCACAGAAGGTTTAAGAAGATAACAACAGTGGTAGATGAGAATACAAATGAAATACAGACCTAACAACAAATTAAAGGGCTAAACAGACGATCAATATTACTGACAGTATTTCATGTACTGTCATTATTACTGTCGGTGTGTCCATCATATACTGACAGTAGTTCACACCAATAGAATAGTGTCAGTATTTTTACTGACAGTAATAATGATCGTCTGAACCCCCGTTAAGATTTGTGTAGAAATATTAGTAAATGACTGCTTATAATTACCACTTCACACAGCCATTACCTTATTCACGCTTAGTGAAGAACATCCATTCAAATATGTTACTTATTTTCGGAATACTAAATTTTGATCAACCGATAGATTTAAATCTTAAATATGCCAAATTTAAAATGGTTCATAATTGTTTTTCCATATATGTTGCCTTCTCCGGTTAAAATCAGAAGTGTGTCCCCAAAGGAAGAATTGGATTGATTGGATTCGGTTATACGTCACGAACTCCCTTTTCTACTAAGGGCTAGGACGATTGCCTTCTTACGAAGGACTTGTTTTGGCAGATGTAATCGTTACCCTGAGTGTATGCCTTTACTAACCTCAGTCCGTGACGGGGCACGAACCCTCGACCTGCCGCCTCAGAGTCGTAGACGCTACCATTTTGCCACGGAGACTACTCCCAAAGAAAAAATTAGTTTAGCAAAAATAATGCTAATTTGCATTGTCCGATTCACATCCATCCGGCCACGATTGTGCTTATAGACGTCGAAAAGTGTGAACAAGACAAGATCTATTAGCAATTAACATTCCAAATCCTTGTATTTGATAGTATTTACTGTTTGTGTAAATTTTTTCAATATTTAATTTTATATGTACTATATACAAAAATCATAATCCCCTTTAGAAGGGAGGGAACTTATGCCCGATTTCTTAAACAATGTAAACCTAGGATGCCTTATTGTTAGTTAGCTAGACACAGACAAATGGATTTTATAAACGCATCTGACGTGGTTCTGTGTATGGCTAGGATCCCGTACGGGATCCTAGCCATACACAGAATCGCGTCAGATGCGTTTATGAAATGTGTGTCTAGCTAACTAACAATATGGCATTCTAGGTTTACACTGTTTAAGAAATCGGGCCTTAGTCAAAGCAAAAGTCTCATTCTTTGCGAGAGGAAAATACCAAGAATGGGATTCCCAATCCTCTCTCTCCGCCTCATTTAGAGCAATATACTAAGAGCTTGAATGAAATGAAACCCAGAGAATGTTTTTAAATATATATACTGCTGGTCAGACATTTTCCTCTCATCGAAGTGTGAATTAGTTAAGGTACTGTTCCTTCACAAACCCCTCATGTCTAGTGATGTACTCATTGATCCTGCAGAGTTGGCAAGGACTACCAAACGGGGCTCTTTTTTATCCTCAATTATTCTATTGTTGACAAGTCGCAAAAGCAACATTGGAGGGTTAGACTTTGATTCTTATTGCTCATAAGCAAGCGATCTTTGCACTTTGTAAACAATGGATGGTAAGTGATAAACATGTCGCGTGTAATTGGCTGTTAATACTTAGTGAATTGGGGGTATTGTTCTTTACCTATTATCTGAAGCCTTCATTAGTATAATATCATTGTCCCATATTATTTTGAGTTTTAGAAAAGAGATACTGTTCATGTTTAGCAGTATGTTGTGTATTAATATATTTCTTATTTGGAGAGAGATTGATATATTTAACATTTCTGTAATTATATACCTGAAAGCTATTGTAATATATTTATAATCGTTGCACATTCTAATTATACTGTTCCATTTATGCTTTGTTTTGGAGAGGCTTTTTTTTTTTTTTTTTTTTTAATGAGTGCGACAACGGAACAGGCAAGAAAATTGCCCTCATCAATAAAAGCCTGGGAATGAAGAAAACATTGAGGCGAAGAAAAAGTGAAAGGTTAAAGACAAGGCAGAGATAAGGTAATGATGCACGATAGGAAAAGGACAGGCTGAAAGAATAGTTAAAGTACTGAGGACCTAGAGATATGGCAGGATTAGGTACAGTGCTAATTCCATGAGCTTTTAAATATGAGGTATCGCCACAACTCTTAATTTTTTTAAACTTGAAAGTGAGACCTCGACAACTCTTATTCATATTCATTTAACAAGTTTTTTCAAAGAGATTAGTAATAACAGTTGCCTATCAGCACTTACAACACTAAAAATTGAGATTTTTTACTGATTTCTTTTTTCTTAACTGATTAATAGCGACTCGATAGCAGAATACTGCCATTACAGCTTGCAACACGAAGGAATGCGCAGTAGGAGTCTCTCTGATAAAAATTTTGGTCCTCTCTTAGTTGGATAAAGAACACGTGATAATAATAATCATCTATTAGCATTTGCAACACTATTTATATCAGATAGTGCTTTTGTTACACTGTCATACCGTGGTAGAATTGATTAGCAGAATATGAGAAAACCTGACTGTTCTCTGAGATTGGCTCTGGAGTCATATACTGTCTATATTTAGTTTATTATGGCTTGATAGCCTTAGTCGACTATAACCAGTTGCAGAGTCATTGTATTTTCCTTGAGAATGTCTGATGGAAATTCCTGTTCTTTATTATTTAGTTAACTACAACTAGGGAGAACCTGCTCATCTTCAGAAAATGCAAAACCAGGGATTGATCTCTATGAGTGTGTTGTATGGAATATCCTGTCAATTCCTACCTGGATAATCCTATCCATTCTAATCTGGAAAATTACTACTCGACTGGAACAATTAATCATAAGAATTTGGAATAATGATTTTTACTGAGTGTCTTTGATTGAGGAATATGTAGTCAGATTATAATAAAAATAAATTGCAACTAGGCAGACACAATAAAACCAGCCAATGTTACACCATTAATAACTGTTCTTT
>JAXCGZ010007572.1:35000-52500 GCA_037179515.1 Halocaridina rubra
CACATACACCCACGCCACACACACACACACACACACACACACACACACAAACATATATATATATATATATATATATATATATATATATATATATATATATATATATATATTAGGACAAGCAGCAATGACATATAACGAGAGAAAAAATAGAGTGATATGATTTGAGTAACTTACTGAAACATATTTTCTAGAGAATATTATACCTTGATTCAGAGAATTAGGGTCTTCCATTAACTGATATCTGAGAAATAAGAATTTGTAATATACATTTATTTTCACGATGAGTCCAATATTTCAGTATAATTCAAAACGTATGGCATTACAGTCATGTTATGTAGTTTTTACCCATGAAACTCATCTCCAAAACAAGTTATATTATAATTACTAATAGTAAAAAAAACTGTGAAGGACTATAATGCTCTGTCTACACATTGACGGTCCATGATTTTTCCTGTTTCAGTAAGTGTTGAGGTGTGTCACTCGCTATGCTCCTCGCACCCTTATCATCATTGACTCGAAGACTCACCTGCTAATTCCGTTGCTCCACTCTTTACCTAGAAGGAGATGGCATCCCCTTGTACACTAGAAATACTTACACAGTACCCTTCATCTGCTCAAGCGCACCTGGCGAAATGCTTGACCGGTGTGTGCCACCTGTTCTAGGCTGTTAGCCAGATGGAGCCACAGATCAGATTTAGATATTAATAATTCTGCCACTTATCATGATTGATAAGGCCAGCATACAGTGTGGTACGTCCAGAACCCCTACACATCATAGACAATACAAATGAAAATTTGTCGGTTGCATGCCAAAGTCAGTCATGGGAAAAACACTCGGTTTTATTTTATGTATATATATATATATATATATATATATATATATATATATATATATATATATATATATATATATATATATATATATATATATATATATATATATATATATATATATGATTTCTATTCACTTTTGAGAATACTCGTGCATACCTACGTAGGCCATAGCCGAAATTCCCTTTGTAAGGAGGTGGTCGATTAATATGTATCATTCGTCCAGGAACACCTATGTGGTATCATTACCCCCCAACCCATGGGGGAAAAAGAAAAGCAATATAATAGATAAGGGAAGAATGAACTACGGGAGACAGAGGATTACTTCACACATAGACTGAATCGACCAAATTCCAATAAAGAGAGAAAAAAGTGCATAGTAAGGAAAAATGCCTTATGTGGAACAGAGGTTTCTCACCTCTTCACTTGAACAAAGCCCACCCATTACCAGTGATGGAGAGAAATAAAACCTCATTCAGTCGCATGTTTGACCAGAGCACGAATTGAATTTCTACTTCGATTTTATATAAATATTTAGATTTGGAAATGTAGTCGCCGTGGCTCAAACGGTAGCGTCCGCGACTCTGAGGCGTCAGGTCGAGGGTTTGCGCCCCACCACGGTCTGAGGTTAGCAAGGACATGCACTCAGGGTAACGATTACATCTGCCTAAACAAGTCTTCTGCAAGAAGGCAACCGTCCTAGCCCTTGGTAGAAAAGGGAGTCCGTGACGTAAAACCGGAACAATTTAGATTTGGGAATAACCAAATGAACGTTTAAATCGATTATAGAAATAATTCAGGGAAACAGATTAATAATTGGTATAGACTTTTTATATGGGAACCGCTATAGCGTAGTGGTTAGAATACATGACTCATGACGTGACACTCCGGCTTTAGAGCCCATCGCGGGGTTTTGGAAAGACTTCCAGAGTTAATTCCCCAGTTTCAGCGTGTCGGTGTCAACCCCCATTCGAGTGTGGATTAATAGTGACTTATAAATCATCAAACATCGAATACATTATAGTAACATTTGCCCAAACATAAGCCTGATTGAAGTCAAATTTAAACCTTCGCGTTGGCAAAAATAGATTGGGTCTGAAAGATGAAGAAAACAGCAACAAGCTTATAAGAAATAAAGAGGCGAAAAAAATTTTTTTTTTCACCCAGAACTACGGGATAGGTAAATGCTTGCCTGTTTTCTTTCCTGAGCTCATGGTACAGCTAGCTTCGCAAAGGGATTGCAGTATTCGCTTCTATGCGTAATATTACTGTTGCCAATGAATTAACTAAAAGACCACGGATGCCACAATTGTCGCTTCCATATCCTCGTCATGAATTTATGTTTGTGTGTGTGTGTGTGTGCATATATATATATATATATATATATATATATATATATATATATATATATATATATATATATATATATATATATATATATATATATATATATACTAGCATTGCTTTATAGAGAGTTCAAGAGGGGAATAAGAATATATTAATATATATTGTTATTAATTTCTCATCTAATCTGATATTTTGTAATCTCTTCCCCTCTTCTTCCTTTATTTATTTTTTTAGATTAGAAAGGTTAATCAAAGATAAAAAAAAGAGATAAATAATGCAATGCAGCAATGCTCCAGTAATTTCATATTTCATTTATCGCATCACACTCTGTTCGTTCGTGTGAAATATAGCAATAGAAATATAAGCTAAATTCATCTATCCATTCATACATAAATAGATAACTATACACAAACAAAGGAATAGACGATACAATGAATAAATAATATAACAAGAGTATTTTATAGCGGTTCCTTTTGCCGAAGCTACAATTCCAACCTCGATAAAATATTCGTACCCAATATTTGCAGTTGGTTTATTTATTTATATATTTATTTATTTATTTATTTTTATTTTTATTATACTAATGCTGATAAATTAGTATTTGATATTTACGCAGATGAGCCCTTTGGTTTTTCGTGGCGTGTAGTGGATTTATTTTGGTTTATGGATCTGTGTGATACACAAACATCCGCACACACACACACACACACACACACACACACACACACACACACACACACACATATATACATATATATATATATATATATATATATATATATATATATATATATATATATATATATGGATGGATGGATTCGGTTTTACGTCACGACGTCCCTTTTCTACTATGAGCTAGGACGGTTGCCTTCTTACGAAGGACTTGTATTGGCAGATGTAATCGTTACCCTGAGTGTATGCCCTATATATATATATATATATATATATATATATATATATATATATATATATATATATATATATATATATATATATATATATATATATATAATGTGTGCGCGCGTGCGTGCGTGTATGATTATAATGACCTAAAAGGAATGAGACAGAATGGAATATGCAAGTTCTTTCGATTTATAAACTAATTATTAAAGCTATATATATATATATATATATATATATATATATATATATATATATATATATATATATATATATATATATATATAAGCAGAAATTGTTAACATACAGCCTTAAGTGGCAAGGAAGTCCATCAGCGAAACAACACATAGAAAATAACGCTATATTTGTGTCCAAGCTTGTGTTTGAAAAGGGTCCATTTGGGACCCAAAAAATATAGCGTTATTTTCTGTGTTGTTTCGCTGTATGTTAGCAGTTTGTGTGTGTGTATATATATATATATATATATATATATATATATATATATATATATATATATATATATATATATATATATATATATATATATATAATGTATATTATTATTATTGTTATTATTTTTTGTTTATGTATACAAAGCTTTCATATAGATTGATAGATCTTCCAAATATATATATATATATATATATATATATATATATATATATATATATATATATATATATATATATATATATATATATATATATATATATATATATAGAGAGAGAGAGAGAGAGAGAGAGAGAGAGAGAGAGAGAGAGAGAGAGAGAGAGAGAGAGAGAGAGAGAGAGAGAGCTGACATTTTATTTCTTTCGTGACAACATTGGTCTTGTTCTTTGCCATTTGAAAAATTTAAATTCCATTCACAAATATCAGAAATATTGCTGTAATAATAGAAATATGCCCACTGCACATTTAGATAAGTCTTTCCATTCATCTGTCCTCCAGGCATTCGTATTGGTAGTAGAAAAGTGAACATGGCACCCATAGCGTAAAAGAAAAGTGCTCATACACCCAAGGGTAAAAGAATAGTGTATATAGCACAGAGAGGGTAACAGAAGAATGTATTATCACCCTATATGTACACTTTGATGGATATAGAAAAGTGTCTATATCCCTTAAGATACTTGAAAAGTGTGTATGTATTTCATGGGACAATAGAGAATTGTATGTATGCGAAGAGAGTAATAGAAAAGTGTTCATATAAGGTGAAAGCTATATGTATATACATCAAGAGCGTAATAGAAGTGTGTATATAACCCAGAGGGTAACAGAACATTGCATAAAAAATGTGTAAGTTTCGTCCATAATGTAACAGAGAAGTTAATCAGCACTCATAGAGTAATAGAAGTGTATATATACCCAGCAGTTAACCGAATAGATATACACCCAAAGGTCGAGAGAAACCGTATATTTGCGGGAGGGTAACAGAAAAGTAAACATATCAACCAAAAGGCAAAAGCAAATTGTATATACACCCAGAGGGCAAAATAAATTTGTATATAATAGCCCATGGTAATAGAAAGATGTATGTATATTAAGAGGGTGATCCAAAAATACTAGCCTAACCTATTGCTATCTAATAGAAAAGTATATGTACGCTCATCATGTAACAGAAAATATATATAGCACCCAGAGGGTATAAGAAATAACAGAAAAGTGTATATCCACCCTAAAAGCCATAGAATAATGTAACCCTCAAAGGACAACGACAAAGTATATACACCCAGCATCTAGAGGGTAATTGAAATATGTATATCTTCTGAAGAAGGTAGCAGAAAAGAGTATATACACTCAGAGGTAATAAAAAAGAGAGTGTAAATTTATTCAAAGTGAACAAAGCACCCAGAGGGTAACAGAAAAATATATATACACCCAGAGGGTAATAGAACTCTGCAGTATGTATAACATCCGGAAGGCAATAGAAAAATGCTTGTAACTTTTTACTTTTTCTTGAATTTCAATTTGACACGCCAAGAATGAGAGAGTTGAGAGCTTTTACTTCGAATCATAATTAAATCCTTGTCGCACTGAAAAGATTTTTTTTTTTAATAGTGGAATATGTTAAAGGATTTTTTTCTTTTCTTCATTCATGCGTCATTCCATTTTATTTCCAAGCAAACTTTAATTAATACACTCAATTTTTATTACCTATTTGGATTAATATCTGAATATTTTTATTTCGGACCCTTTAAAAACCGCCGTCCTTTCTCCTCACAACACCTTTTAATGATGGAAAATTCTATCAAACCTTGTATAATAAATCAAATGTAGAAAACATCTTATTAAAAAATACAATATCATTGAATACATTGTAAGATGTACCCTTAGAAACCCAGAGAAAACACTTAGAGACCTTGAAAATGCAGTTAGACAGCACCAGAAAAATTTTATTTAGATGTTTAAACTTCTTGGAACACAGTCTCAAGTAAGAAGACCCAAAAGATATGTTGTGACGATGAATAACCCCATAAAACATATTATCAAACTTGGAAATCCCAAAACATATCGTAAAATGAACAACTCCGTAAAATGGCTTAAAAACTTATCTATCCTTAAAAACACTTTGAAAATTAAATGTCATAAAATATTTTGCAATATTAGGTGACACCAGAAAACACCCTTTTATGATGAATAACCCCAGGTTATTCCATGTAGGGGTTAAAAAATTAATAACTATAAAACAACTTTGAAAGTTACATAATCCTGGAACACGTTTTATATAGTTCAAGTATTTGGGATCAATAGTAGCAGAGGATGGTGACCTAGAGTCAGAAATAACCCACAGAATACAAGCGGGATGGAAGAACTGGAAGAAAGTGTTTGGGGTGCTGTGCGACAGGAGGATAGGGATTAAGTTGAGCGGTAAAGTGCATAAGACAATTGTGAGACCTGCGATGATGTATGGAGCAGAGGCATGGGCAATAAAGAAGACTCAAGAGAAAAAACTGGATGTGGCAGAGATGAGGATGTTGAGATGGATGTGTGGAGTGACAAGAAGCGATAAGATAAAAAACAAGGTAATTAGAGGTACCTCAAAAGTAAGAGAAATATCAGATAAGATACAAGAAAGTAGACTAAGGTGGTATGGTCATGTCGTTAGGAGGGATGAACAGTATGTTGGGAGGAGGGTGATGGAAATGGATATACAGGGTAGGAGAGGGAGGGGGAGACCAAAGCGTAGGTGGATGGATTTCATCAATGACGATCTGAGATCTAAAGGTTTATTGGGTGATGAGGTACGGGACAGGAACTTTTGGAGAACACTGGCCAGAAACATCGACCCCACATAATAGTGGGAAAAGATGTAGACGAAGAAGTCTTCTAAAAAAGTAACCGCTTACAGAATACTTTCTTGTAGAGATAAACTACATGGAAGGATGAATAACCCAGAAAACATCATGTAAATGTTTTCTTTTGTAGGTTAATACCCTCATAGAAAATGCTGAACAATGAAAAAACCTATTGGAAAAAATATGAGGATGAAGATCCCGAAATGTTAGTTGAGAAAAAGCAATAAAAGATTCTCTGAGCTGTTATTTTATCGTTTTAAATATTGGGATAATTTTTTTTTTCAGGAATATATTTCGTCAGATGATGCACAAGGTTATATTCAGCTTAGATAAAAAGTTTCTTTAAAGTTGAAAATTTTGGGAACTAATTATTCATCTTTGCAAGAAATTAGCTTGTAAGTTAAAAACTTTTATAAGTTCATATACTGGAAGTTACTCATCTTTGCAAGAAAGTATTTTATAAGTTTAAATGTTGGGGATTATTTGTACTACCTTGTATTTTGTAAAATTAAAAAAAAAAAAGATATTTCGTAAGGTGAAATCTTCGGGATTTCACCTTGCGAAAAGAGAGTAATTTGAATCGCTGAAATCTTGGTGAATATTTATCCCAGCAGAAAAAAAAATCAGGTTTAAAAACTACATTTTGTAAATTACTGTATTGGGTTCTATTCTTGTTTTACACGAAAGTATAATGTACATTAAAAAAACGAGAGGCTATAAATATTTTACAAGATTCTTTGCTCTTTTCAATATAATATTTAAGTGATATTTTCTCAGAATTGATTGAAATGTTTCATTATTGTGATCTAAAATTATTAGTTCGCGAGGATGACATTTCCGACAAACTGTAACAATGTTAAAATATCTTGAGATGTAGAATGAAGCTATTTAACATTACTTAAATCAATATGTATTCATCAAGGAGGTCCTGAGATCTGACCTTCCTCCCAGGTGGCACTCTTTTTATATAGAGAATAAAGTAGCATGGCACCAGCCGTCCCATGCAGTACTACAACTGAAGGTTTTATGGACATAAATAGGACTGTATAGGGCAGTTAGATGTTAAGTCTTCCTTCAGTTACGGTTCTTTTCCTATTCCTACATCAACACCGAATATTCTTGGATAATTGTTACACATCTTTTTTTATTCCTTCACATTTGACAAGTCACAACACTCCATCACTGTTTCTCATTCCTTTGTATCCTTTGTGCCCAAGCCCGATGAGGGTAGTTTTATTTTATTTATTTTTTCGGCCTGTTCTGGTGTCACTCATGAAAAAATCTTGCTGAGGTGGTCGGTGACCCAGGAGAATCTGGCCTACTTACCCTGTGGATGACCCAAGCAGGGTGGTGATATTTGGCATTGTGGCAGCCCTCTATCCCAAGATGCTAAAAGGAGTGATCCAAGTATATTGGCTTCTGGCGAATGTGTTTGCTTTGACTCGGACACCCGTCTTACAAGGGGGATTGCGGCTATTATATGTATACATGTACTTAGTATCGTTCCGTCAATAAAAAAAAAATAGTCTATTAGATGCATGGAGTCAATAGAAGAGCAGTATCCTCACTAGCTGGGTCTCGATAACAGTAAAAAGTCTGTCCTGGAGTCCTCATGTAAAAGAAAAAAAAAACGATTGCTTTTAATGTTATTGACATTCTGCTCTCAGTCGTGTCCACAGGCACACAAAGCTTGTGCAACATATTGTAAAACTCGATTACAAACATGCGAAAGATTGATTGTAACCTTTAGTGTTATAGAGCCCACCTGTTAACCAAACCACCAACCCCACGCACCCATGTACAGTATAGTGTTATAACTATATTGCAGCGTTGCCATGGGATATGACTGACTGGCCGCGACATCGTCTAGCACAAGCGTTTCAGCTGGAGGGGCTGAGCCAGCCTTGTTTCGTCGCTCACTAGCCAGTGTGTTAGAAAACCTTGTGCTGGAAGGGCGTGTGAGGCCAATTTTGATATCTCGTATATCTCGTCTTTCGGAAGATATTTGTAGGGATTTAGTCTCATTTTTGAGTCTTAAGTAAATTCATAATCAAATACTCTTGAATTTGTGGACTGTAGTGCTACTACGATGACTTAATGTAATAAGAGAATGTCTTTGCATACTTAGCAGGTAGGTTGTAGATCTTTATTGTAATTTATTGATTATACACCGGTATCTCATTTGTCCAGTTTCGTTATCATGTCAAAGAATAATATAATGACGGTAAAACTTCTAATTAGTTTTAAATTATATCTGACTAACATAGTATTACATTATATTATTTTATTACACACAGATATATATATATATATATATATATATATATATATATATATATATATATATATATATATATATATATATATATATATATATATATATATATATATATATATATATGTGTGTGTGTGTGTGTGTGGGTGTGGGTGTTAATTTGCGTCAGCTTTATTGCTTAAGCAGAAGTCATTATATTTATTGGAATAATATCCTACAAATAAACAGATACTTGAAATTGAATGCAGTCGTCTGTTGATGGATACAGAGGTCTGCTAAAGTCAGGAGTTTCATTGTTTCATCAAAGTGCAAAATTTTTGTGTAACTTTTTGTCACCTTTAGTGAATTATTATTATGATTATTATTATTATTATTATTATTGTTATTATTATTATTATTATTATTATTATTATTATTATTATTATTATTATTATTATTATTATTATTGGAAAAGAATTATATTCTTGACAAGAATATATTGCTGAAACTGACTTATTTGTATGCAATCCAGCTAAATGTACATATATCCATACTGACAGACATACACATAAATATATAAGTACATTCACACCATAAGTGATAAACTCAGTGATAATGATTTATTGTTTTTTTTTTTTTTAGCAATTTATGCCCCCCAAATTATTTTTTTTTTGCTTTCAAAAAGCAAAGGAAAAATTGCAAAGATTGAGAAATGCAATCACAGTCACACTCAATATATATATATATATATATATATATATATATATATATATATATATATATATATATATATATATATATATATATAATAGGTGTTTGTGTGTGTGTGTGTGCGTGCGTATTTTTGTGACGGATAAGACATATCGGATCGATTTAAAAAATCAAGAGTTTTGCTTTGCTGGATACTAACAAGAAGCAAGATTTCTATTCATTTCTCTCTATATGTTGATAGATAAATAGAAAGTTAGATAGATAGATAGATAGATAGATTGAATTATATACTGATAGGAAGCCACAACAACTCTAAGATGATTTTCCCAAAACACTAAAGAAGGAAATGTATTAATATAATAGCATGTAAGTAAAGTACTCTTATACTCTTGACTATACTCTGGGGTGCTGGCCTTTGAAAGCTCTGCATCATATATTATTCAATATTTATGTATTCATGAACGTGAATTTTGCACAGTGGAAAAGGAAAAGGGTTAGTGAGACTCCCAGCACAATATTTTTACCCTCACCCAGTCTGCTATCAATCTTAATTTGTTGTTCATTTTTCACTTGATATTATAGCCCGCTACCCAGTTACCTGTACCCCCCCCCCCCCCCCCTCTCTCTCTCTCTCTCTCTCTCTCTCTCTCTCTCCTCTCTCTCTCTCTCTCTCTCTCTCATTTTCAGTTTGTAGATACTAATGGATTAGAGATCCCAGTTGCAGTAAACCAGTATTTTAAAAGAAATATTTTAAAAGATAGTTTTATATCGGGGCTAAAAGTGCTCTTGTTGCTGTTATTATTTTTGAGAATTTGAGATATATCTTATGGTGAATGTGTGTTCCTTTGCTCGGCCACACTTCTTACGCTGTTGTATGTATGACTTTTTTGAGTATTGTGCAAAGATGAATAACCATTACTCTATGTAATATTTTCCTCTATATTGTCTTTCTGTACGTCTTCATAAGGCGTTTGCATCGATTATCTAATTTTAGAATATCTTTTAAAGGAAATTATTATCTTGTATTTTTTTTCTGAGGTTATTTATCTTTTCATCTTTTTATATTCTTTTATTATAAACTTTTACAAGGTGTTTTTAGGGGAAATATTCCTTACAAGGTGTTTGCTGTAGTTATTTTTCCTTATAAGGTTATTGCAGAGGGTATCGGACTCTCTCTCTCTCTCTCTCTCTCTCTCTCTCTCTCTCTCTCTCTCTCTCTCTCTCTCTCTCTCTCTCTCTCTCTCTCTCTCTCTCTTTTTTTTTTTAATCATCTCCACAAACTTTTTTTTTAAGGTTGTTTATCTTTACGCGATCATTAAAGGGTTAGGTTTTGAGGGGATGGTAATCAGTTTAATAAATGATTTTTTAAGGGTATATTTCACACATAAGGATATTCCATGAGTGTTATGACTTAATAGAGTGTTTTAGGAGAGAAAAATCTTTGCAACGTTTTTGCTGGGGTGTTTCATCTTCATAAGGTGTTTTTTTTTCTCTTGCTGTCTAAGTATTAGGGATTATTCATCTGTAAAAAGGCGTAATTGAACTTAACTTTACAAGGTGTTTTAGGCGTGTCTCACCCTCATGAGGTGATTGTGTGCTTTTTATAAACATGTAATGAAATTTATGTTATTTTACATGTTGTTTTATAAAGTATCATCGTCATAATATATTTTTTCTGGATATATAAGGGCACCTTCTTGAGGTGGTTGTGTGATTTTTATAACCATGTAATGAAATTTATGCGATTTTACATGTTGTTTTATAAAGTATCATCGTCATAAGATATTTTTTCTGGATATATAAGGGCACAATTTGTAAAGTTTTTTTCATCTTTTTTGTGGTGTACAGTGTATAAGGGATATACAATGGTTACGTGTAATTTAAGATACTTATAATAATCATAGGGTGTTTTTCAAGGTTACCTATCATTACAGTGTGTCAGAAGCGAATTTAATACTTTATAGGGCTCGTATTTGGGTTATTTAAAATTTAAAAGCGTTTTATTTGTTTACTCATCTATATAAGGTGTTTGGACTGTTATTTAATATATGTGAAGGAGATTCCCATCATTATTAGGTATTTGCTTCTCTCGAGAGAAAATAAGTTATGAACTCTTGTCTTTTTGGCTTACTTTAGGAACAATTATACTTTGCACTTATAGCCGCTGTTTCCATGATGCTTGTATTGTGATAAAATTAATTCCCGTTTCAATGTTACTTAAAGTCCAAATATCGTAATAAAATTAATTTCCGTCTTCAAAGTTACTTAAAGTCCAAATATCGTAATAAAATTAATTCCCGTCTTCAAAGTTACTTAAAGTCCAAATATCGTAATA
Source organism: Halocaridina rubra (assembly GCA_037179515.1). NCBI lineage: Eukaryota > Metazoa > Arthropoda > Malacostraca > Decapoda > Atyidae > Halocaridina > Halocaridina rubra. The sequence continues at coordinate 46,672 of JAXCGZ010007572.1, forward strand.
AAATTAATTTCCGTCTTCAAAGTTACTTAAAGTCCAAATATCGTAATAAAATTAATTTCCGTCTTCAAAGTTACTTAAAGTCCAAATATCGTAATAAAATTAATTTCCGTCTTCAAAGTTATTTAAAGTCCAAATATCGTAATAAAATTAATTTCCGTCTTCAAAGTTACTTAAAGTCCAAATATCGTGATAAAATTAATTTCCGTCTTCAAAGTGACTTAAAGTCCAAATATCGTAATAAAATTAATTCCCGTCTTCAAAGTTACTTAAAGTCCAAATATCGTAATAAAATTAATTTCCGTCTTCAAAGTTACTTAAAGTCCAAATATCGTAATAAAATTGAAGTCTATCTTCAAAAGTACTTTAAAAAGTAATTTAAATGTGTAAGTAATAGTTCCCTTTCATATCATTACTTTCCAGTCTCAGAGATTAACTACATGTCTTAATATCCTGAAATTGCTGGCACTGTTTCTCATCTATTTTTCTCAAGAAGAAAAAATGACTTGTCAATATATAACCATAAGCTCGGCATCTGAGATATTGTAAACTTCCATTTGAATATTTGGTCAGAAAACTTGACTCAGGAGGTGAAAAATCCATGTTCAAGACCATGGAGCGTTAGGATGGCCTGCCAACCATTATTCCCCAGCTTCAACCCGTTTGATGACACATAAAACGGTAAACAATGCGAAAATATGTATATTTTTCTCATGCAGAGCTTCAGGACAGTCATGTGCATACCTACTCTCTTGCCTGTGCTCATAATTTATTTTGATAAATACTCAACTACCATACCATAGGGGCTGAGTTCTGGTCCCCTTCATTTCATGCCAAAAGAATGAATATTTCACTCAGTCATCTCGAGAATTGGGAAGGGACATAAGTAGCGTATGCCGCCTCCTAACCCTTACCACCGCAGTAGACATAATGAGTGCACAAGTGGAAATTGCAGTTAACCATCGTCATTTACGAAACCAATTGCATCATGAGCTCAAGCATGATAATAATCAACTTTCCTGAATATTCTGTTCTTAATATATATATATATATATATATATATATATATATATATATATATATATATATATATATATATATATATATATATATATATATATATATATATATATATATATAGAGAGAGAGAGAGAGAGAGAGAGAGAGAGAGAGTAAAACACTGCTCTCTCTCTCTCTCTCTCTCTCTCTCTCTCTCTCTCTCTCTCTCTCTCTCTCTCTCTCTCTCTCTCTCTCTCTCTCTCTCTCTCTCTCTCAAGTTGACATTTAATTAATCCCAACTGGGTATTGCGTCTTCTTATATTTCTCTTTCGGATGTTTTGTTCTAAATTAGATATACTTGTCTTCGCCAGTTTAACGATTGGGTTCCGTAATGAAAATACATTTAGAGAAGGAGGGATTGCCAGACCTTCGCTCAGCGATCCACTTTATTAGGCTCTTTGCACAGCTGGCTACTGGTCGATCTCTTTTTTTTCTTTACTGTTAAGGATATCGCTTATAGTTACCTCTTAAAATAAGCAAAGTCTTTGACTGCAAATAATTCTTTTTTCCCTTATCACTACAAGTAAATTATAATAATAATAATAATAATAATAATAATAATAATAATAATAATAATAATAATAATAATAAAAATAATAGTAATAATAATAATAATAATAATAGTAATAATAATAATAATAATAATAATAATAATAATAATAATAATTATGATAATAATAATAATAATAATAATAATAATAATAATAATAATAATAATAATAATAATAATAATAATAATAATAATGATAACAACAACAACAACAACAACGAGATAAATTCTCTTGCTCTTAAAATTCCCTTTCATATCACGAAGGTTAATCTATGGGAATTTTCTACCAAAAGTAAGTAATTAAATAAAGAAGAAAGAAAATAAAAAGCAAAATATAGTAAAACGAAATAAAACCGATAATATAAAATAAAACACCTCGCTAGACCTTCAGTATTTTTGTCATATATAATATAAAAGAGAATATATATAAGAAGCCTAAAATATACATTTTTTCCTATACATGAGGCCATATCCTGCTGAACCCAGCGTGATGGACATTATAGTAAGTAAGAAGGTCTCAAGGCTTTGCCCTGACTTCTTAAACAGTGTAAACCTAGGATACCATATTGTTAGTTAGCTAGACACACACAAATGAACTTCATAAACGCATCTGATGCGGTTCTGTGTATGGGCTAGGATCCCGTACGGGATCCTAGCCATACACAACCGCATCAGATGCGTTTATGAAGTCCATTTGTGTGTATCTAGCTAACTAACAATATGGTATCCTAGGTTTACACTGTTTAAGAAATCGGTTTTTTATCATAACGCTGAAACCATTAGCCACTGTATTTATTTTTTGTAGCAGAAAAAATATCGAGGGATAATCCCTTTGCCTTATTATATTCATTATACCTGAATACATAAATAATAACCTGTAAGAAGCAACCCACTTTACTTGATATCATTTTTATTAGTTCTCTATTATAATATTTTTGTTTCATATCTCATATTTTGCGTAATAGGAAATATTAACCGGGCCAAAAAATTTGTAATATATATATATATATATATATATATATATATATATATATATATATATATATATATATATATATATATATATATATATATATATATATATATATATGCATTTGGAACTATTGCCTATGTAAGGGGGATGGCCGAGTCAAAGTACGTGCATTTTCTAGAAACCGACATATATCAATCACTCATCTTAGCTCCTTGGGGTTAAAAGACTGCCACTGATCCCACCCTCCCACCACCCTGCTTTGGTCACCCACAAGGTAGGTTTTTTAAATTCTAATGGCTTGGTGCCCGACAGCCGTAGCTGGTTACATCCTCCGCTTTTGCACTGCATACGTACATTATATATATATATATATATATATATATATATATATATATATATATATATATATATATATATATATAAATATATATATATATATAACTAAATGTGTTTGAGATGAAATGCCTGAGGAGTATGATTGGTTTATCTCGGTTGGATAGGGTTAGGAATGAAGTGGTGAGAGCAAGAATGGGTGTGAGGAGAGAAATTGCAGCCAGAGTAGATATGAATGTTCTGAGATGGTTTGGCCATATGGAACGGATGGATGATGAAAGACTGCTGAAAAAGGTGATGAATGCGAGAGTTGATGGGAGAAATGCTAGAGGGAGGCCTAGGCTTGGATAGGTGGATGGAGTAAGGAGAGCCCTGAATGATAGGAGGATGGATGTGAGGGAAGCAAGCGAGCGTCCTAGGAATAGGAATGAGTGCGAGCGATTGTGACGCAGCTCTGATGGGCATCTGCTGTTACCACGGGCTGCATCTTACAGAGGTAGCCTTGTGGTAGGGGCAGTAGGGGAGTTGGCAGTTGTGAAGCGACACAGGTTGTGGAAGAGCCGGGAGGATGGGCTGTGGCACTCCAGCAGTGCCATCTGAACGGTCGCTAGCTCCCTCATCATTGCCCATAGAGCAAAGTAATCCCCATATTGTTTTCTGTTTTTGATGTCGGCTACCCTCAATTAAAATGGGAAACAGCCAAGGTGTATATATATATATATATATATATATATATATATATATATATATATATATATATATATATATATATATATATATATATATATAAGAACATATTCCTCTTTATTAGGGGGTGGGTGAGTCAAAGCAAATACCGAGGAGCGGACTCCCAATCCCCTCGCTCTCCCCAATCGATTGACTTTTATGACACGCAAGAATACACGGAGGAAGTATTCTTGTCCACTCTCTTAGAGGGAATTGAAATAATAATAATAATAATAATAATAATAATAATGGCAGTAATAATAATAATAATAATAGTAATAATTATAATCTATGTACATGAGCCTTTTTCTAATAACGAAAATAATAATGATAATAATAATAATAATAATAATAATAATAATAATAATAATAATAATAATAATAATAATAATCATGTTTTCAACATGACGGCATATTCCACTGAAATCAAACAAAGAGACGAAATGTCGCAACGTAATGTACATTATGTACAACAATACTTAATAACTCTCTGCTATTTATTCATGTAATATTTTTGCATTAATTTCTGTAATACATTGAAGAATTATTGCTTAACAATTTGTTGCTAAATTTTATTTTTTTTTTTTTTTTTGAAATTTCATATTGTACATTCTGTCTTTAAAATAAATTTTTCAAATTTTCTGACAATCTTTTTTGTAGTATTTTACTTCATAATTTTCAGTTTTCTTTCATTATGATTTCTTTAGGGAACCGCGGTAGCGCAGTGGTTAAAGCATTCTACTCCGTAAGGGACAAGCTCTTAATCAGGCCACCGCGGAGCTTTAGGAATGGCATTAGCCTGTCTGTGCCCAATCCCAAAATGGGAACTAAAAGAACACATGAAACGTAAAAAGAAAATAATCCTTATACATTCTTTGCAAAAGAGAGAATTGTTTTTGGAATTTTGGCCTCTTTAATACTATCCATATATGAAGCATTTGGCTTCATATATGTTGTGTGATTTGGTAGTGCCTTGGCTTAGTAATTATAAGTCATAGGTTCAAGTCCCGGTCGGGGTAAAACTGGCAAGAAACATCGACCCCTCATAAAAGTGGGAAAAGATGTAGACGAAGAAGAAGAAGAATATATGAAGCATTTTTACCCCGACCGGGACTTGAACCTATGACTTATAATTACTAAGCCAAGGCGCTACCAAATCACACAACATATATATTTCTTAGTTTTCATTATTTTGGTATGAGCAATAAAATTTATTTTTTATTAATAGATATTATTGTTCTAGTTATCAAATTTATTTATATGTATTTTATGTTGGGGCTCTACTCGGGAAGTGAAAAACTCGTGTTCGATCCCAGCGCGGGGAGTTAAGAAGGTCTTTAAGCCCTAATTCCCCTGCTCCAACCTGTTTTTTTTTCCATCCCCATCCGAATGGGGATTAAGAGTAACATATAAAACGGCAAAAAAAAAATCTTCATTAAATTTAAATTTGTCCTTAATTTGCTTATTTTTGTGTAAATAAAACCTCATCAGTCCGCAAATAGAAAAATATTTTATTTTTATATTGCACTAATTTTTTATAAGTGGTTTAATACTTTATGAATAGTAGATATATATTATTTATACAGCATCACTGTAGATCTCTTCGAATAAGTAGCCATTCTTTTTCTTTTTTTGTTTAAGGGAATCTTCAAATGGTAATGTAAAAAAAAAGTTATATTTGCATTCTGTAAATTAATTATGGAATTTTTATTTCTATTCATCTTTTCCAGAACTAATATAGACTCCTATGATTTTTTTATATTTTTTTTTATTTTGCTATACCACAGGATGTTGTATTGCTTCCATTAGTGATATATATTTCTTAGATTCTTTTTACTAACTTTATTTTCCTTTTTTCAGGCTTCATATGGACCATTTCGACCACTTAATAAAGGAAAATAAAGGAAAAGCGAAAGTGAATTTGAAAATATTGAAAGTGGAGTTTTTATAAACAATAACTTCATACAGTTATATATATTTTGATAACTTTTTGTCTGGATAGAGACCAACCCAAAAATAAATATATAAAATGATGATTACTTTTGACTAAGCGAGAGAGAAGAAGAGAAAGGGCGAGACGAAGAGAGAACGAGAAAGCAAATATGGTCGTGTGTTTTCAAAAGTGAAGTTTGTCGCCATTTTCAAAACTTCACTTATTATTTGAAAGCTCTATAAAAAACACATTATTTGG
>JAXCGZ010007572.1:62500-67500 GCA_037179515.1 Halocaridina rubra
TAGAGGGTGGTAATTAGAAATAAAAATTCATCCTTTAGAGAAATTAACTTGAAAAGAATAATCTAAATCTGGTAAGATAAATTATTTTAAATTGTATGTTATTTTTTTTTCAGATGGGTTTCATGCTTATGAGGAGACATATCAACCTATTTATTGTACAGGTACAGTGTGTTAGACAAAATCCACTCCTTGTCATAGTGTTTTAAAGTAATTTTGGAATGATTTGTGGTTTGTAATCACTTAGAGAAAATTAACCTTTAGTTATAACAAAAATATATGAATTGTAATATATATATATATATATATATATATATATATATATATATATATATATATATATATATATATATATATATATATATATATATATATATATATATATATATATATATATATATATATATTTGGACAATACATCTTTTGTAACATAATTTGTTTTCATTTTTAACATTTTTGTAGTCTGTAGTAACTAAAAACTAACTTTATTATAGAAAAAATAACTGAATATAAACACTGCAGATTTTATTAGATTTTAGATTGTGGTTTGGATTCAATGAGTGAAAAAATACTTAAATTTAAAAGGAAAAATAATAAAATATAGGTATAAGACTTGCAAATGTTAGTAATATTCGGGTATGACTATTTCTGTCTTATTGTTTTAGTTTAGTTTAAACAGATTTTTTGACAGAAAAACCTTATGAATAATGTAAATAAAAGATTATGGCTAAAAAAAAGTTCATACGATAATAATATCAGGATAAAACTACTGCTCTCATGTCAGTTTAATTAAAATTCTACACTTTTGTGGTTTGGTAATCACTGACAGAGAACTGTTATTATCATTATTATTATTATTATTATTATTATTATTATTATTATTATTATTATTATTATTATTAATACCACTACTACTAATAGTAATAATAATAATAATAATAATTATATATTATTATTATTATTATTATTATTATTATTATTATTATTATTATTATTATTATTATTATTATTTCCTTTATGCAAAAACCAAAACTGAAATATTTTTTTTTTAGCATTCTGGGAGTTACTAATTACAAATAGAATATTGTCATTAAATTATTTTTAGATGTTGGTGCCTTATGGTGAAAGGTAAGAGAAATAAATAAAAAAAAACTGATACAAAATACAAATGAATATTGAGAGAAAATATGTTTTACATTTACAAAGTAGCTACTTTTGTCTTTAATGTTGAACTAACAGTTTATTAATTCAAACCTCTCGGATCTTGTCATGAAAACCCTAGGATGCTCTGGGGTTTTATGTTTACAAGGGAAGTCACCTGACCTACCTTAAGGAAAAATGGCCTGACCTGACCCAGCCCAGCCCAACCCAACCCAACCCAACCCAACCCAACCCAACCCAACCCAAGGCAGCCCAGGCCAGCCCAACCCAACCCAACTAAGCCCAGTCCATTCCAACGCAACCCTTCCCATCCCATCCCATCCCATCCCATCCCAACCCAACCCAACCCAACCCAACCCAACCCAACCTTACCTAACTTACCCTAACGATTTACGAGATTATTTAAGTTTACTTGGGTTCTAGGGTTTACTTATCTTTACAAGATCCAAACTTCCTATTCTTGGCTCGTTCATGTCTGAATCAATCTGTACAAAAATGTGGATATAGAAGAACAGACAATTATGAATTCTCTGCTCTCTTTGTAGACTCTGGGATTGTAGCATATAATTTAGTTCATGAAGGTCTCCATATGTATAGAAGTAGAAATTTGTATATGTCGCCAAATGTACACCACATTATGTACATTCAAACACATAATAATATTTACAAAGCATATATATATATATATATATATATATATATATATATATATATATATATATATATATATATATATATATATATATATACACACACACACACACGTGAGTATATTAACATTATATATATATATATATATATATATATATATATATATATATATATATATATATATATATATATATGCACACACACACGCACACACATACATATACATACACGCAATACGAATTTTACACTCAATGCAAACATAATATATAATGGTTGTACAGAATTATTGTAGTTAAATTGAAAGGTATATGTAAATAAAGCAAATATAGTTAGTTGGAAAATGCGTGTGTGTGTGTGTGTGTGTGTGTGTGTATATATATATATATATATATATATATATATATATATATATATATATATATATATATATATATATATATATATATATATATATATATATATATATATATATATATATATATATATATATATATATATATATATATATATATATATATATATATATATATATATATATATATATATATATATATATAGTGTGTTTGTGTGTGTAAATTCACGCCATATACTGCATATTGGCGCTCCTGTGGACAACCCACTCCATTACAGTAAGGAAGGGTTGTATGCGCTTGTGTGTGTGTGTGTGTGTGTGTGTATATATATATATATATATATATATATATATATATATATATATATATATATATATATATATATATATGTGTGTGTGTGTGTGTGTGTGTGTGTGTGTGTGTGTGTGTGTGTGTGTGTGTGTGTGTGTGTGTGTGTGTACACACGCACATACTGATGTGAACACTGTCTTTTATATTAGTTACATTTTTTCACTTCTATGAGTTTGCTCTTTAGATAAAGATTAAAGAACCATTGTCTGGAAAATGAAGCTTGGAGGGATGTAGCATTATAATGCCAAAAATGCTAATGATGAAGATAGATCCCGAAGGCACTATTATTTTAGTTTATTTATTAGTTTTATTATCTTATTTTCACTAATTGAAGATATTAAAATGTTTATTGAAAATCAGATCCTATTTCATTGACATTAAATATGCTTCTAGAGAAAATAAAAATTTCGTAAATACCAATAAAATGCAAAATTACGAAAAAGAATATGCGACAGTAAGTATTTCACTAAACTTAAAAGATTATTTTTTTAAGTATCTCTGATTAAACTATAACTTGAATAACTAATTAATTAACTAGCAATATATTATTGTTTCCTTTGCCCTTTTTAAATTCCAATATATTAACAAACAATATACTTTATCTTTTCTTTTTTGACCCTTTTTCATATTCTGGTTTCACAAATTCCATTATTATTGTTTTTTGCCAACTAATTATGATCTGAAATGTATTTCATAATTCTCATCATCACATACATCTTTTTAAGCATTTTCTTCAATAATCTTATATTTTCTTTCATATAATGTAGAATACTTCTCAAAGACACGATAATTGTTATATGATGTGATTCGCCCTCTTTATTCATTTCTTGATATCATTCTTTAAATTATTGCTTTCTTGCCCAGAACAGTTACCCTGAAAATATTTCAATATTTTTCTTTAATATGCCTATTTCGGACAATTGTGAGAAAAGCTAAAAGAAAGAGTCACAAGTAATGTGAAGAGAGAAAAAAATAAAGACAACATATCAAGACTGTTTGGAATTCTTTCAGTGTTGTTAGAGGTAAAATTATATGTAATATTGTAAGATATTGCTGTAATATTATTGTAATATTGTAAAATATTACAGTAATATAACTGTAGTATTTCGAAATGTTTCTGTAATCTTATTGTAATATTGTGAAATATTACTGTAATATTATTGTAATAGTATAAAAATATTACTGTAATGTTATTGTAATATTGCCTAGAGTTGGATTAGTTCAACATCGGTCAACAGACAGAAGTCTTCTTCTTTTTTCTATAAAAGTGTGTGATAGACTTCGACACATATTTTGGAAGTTAATAAAGTGCTTTATCGTCCTGCAGAGACGTTATTTTTCCTTTAAGTCCTTTTCACTTACAATTAAATAACTGGTTTTTGTCATTAAAGATAATACATTCATTGACATTAAAGATAATATATTCATTGTCATCAAAGATAATATATTAATTTTCATTAAAAAAAAAACATTCAATCGCATTAAAGATAATTCATTCGTTCATGAAGATATAACATTCATTGTAACTACAGATAATGCATTTATTGTCATTGAAGATAATGCATTTATTGTCATTGATCCAGTTTTAAAGGTTAGGACGGTGCTACTTCCCGTAGGATTTGGTTTCAGCAGGATGCGACCGTTACCCCGAGTGATTGCTCTTGCTAACTTCAGACTATGGTGGATTTGTAACCGACACCCTGACTAATCAATGCCGCCCGTACTATCACCCTGCCACGGTGGCCACGATTCATTCATCGTCATTGAAGATAATATATTAATTGCAAAAAAATAAATCCTTCCTTTACATTTTTAGTCTGTAAGTTTTGTTGTTTTAGATTCTCCACCTACGGATGGGTGAAGCGGGTCATGGAGGACCCATAGAGCGGTCGCCACCCGCCACAGGCCCCAATCCCCCCACTGTGGTGCTAATATACATATAAAGTTTTGAGATTTTTTTTTATCATAAATAGGACATACTTGAAAGCATATGTGACTGAAGCCCATGAAGGATGACTAATTATTATTTTCGACCCTAACTGGCTAAAAATATTGGACCTTATGCGACCTCATCAAGGGCAACTTATGTGCTAATATCCTGTGTCGGTCAGAACCTTGAAAATAGTATTTTAATTTTTTCAATCAGCTATATTTTGGACTCCAACCTAACTCATTTTCAAATTCAACTATTATATACTAAAAATATTCTCAGTTAGGGCCTGAATATTGTACTATATTTATCTTTGGAAGAAATTATATTTCGGACCTGACTCAACCCCTTTCCAAATTCATCTCTTATATACCAAAGAAGTTTTCACTTAGGACCCTGAATATAGATATTGATATAATTTAAGAGGTTATATTTCGCGTCCTTTCTGTACGAAGTTAGGTAGGGTCTAAAATGTAGCAACATAGTTCCAGTTTCAAGAAGTTATATTTCGAACCCTAACTCCACTCCTTTTCAAGCACAACAATTGTGCTGAGAGC
>JAXCGZ010007572.1:72500-85000 GCA_037179515.1 Halocaridina rubra
AGTCTCCTTGATAAGCTAATAATCTCATGCATAGGACTAAAAAGATTCTCAGATCAAATTGGCAAATTAATCGCCCCTTTCACTAAAAGTCCTTCTTATAAACGAAAATAATATTCCTCCTGAAAAAGGACGTGAGGAATTTTCTGATAAATTGCATGAACCTACCCTCCATTTCTTTCAAAAATTGCCTGTCTTCAGCATTCTCTCTCTGGTCACGTTTCCCATTACTCCGTAAAACTAGGAAGTCTTCGTATCTCCATCGGCTTCTGCTCTCACATATATACACGTCTTGTATGCTTAACTAAGACTACACATCGGGTATTTGCTCCTTGGAATGTTTAATGAACATTGCAATTAAAAAAAAAAAAGATATCTTGCCTATGTGTGGTTACCATACACATGCATTTGGACAAGGTTATATATATATATATATATATATAATATATATATATATATATATATATATATATATATATATATATATATATATGAGATGAAGAGTGAGTAGGACTTTCAGCACTCTGTTCTATCTGATCTTTTAGTCTGCTAGCTTAGCATTTGGCACGTGGAAGGCACTTAAGCAAAACAGATGATCTGATTCCCTGTAGTATGTTAATTATTTACAACACTGTCGATCAATAGCTCCGTCGAGCTGCCATGGTATGTACTCACTCTCATTATCTTCTTCTTCTTCTTCTTCTTCTTCTTCTTCTTCTTCTTCTTCTTCTTCTTCTTCTTCTTCTTCTTCTTCTTCTTCTTTTCCTCGTCGTTTTGCCATCGTTATTATTATTATTATTATTATTATTATTATTATTATTATTATTATTATTATTATTATTACTACTACTACTATTATTACTATTCGACATTAGAAGTGCCGAGTTAAGCTGGATTGCTCCGTTAGTTGCTGGAATTACTCACTGCCTGGATTGTACGCAATAACAGCGTGGTTTACTGTGTATAAGGCTCACTAATTCTCTCCTGTTGTGATGAAAGTCCTTATGCTTAGATAAGCTGAAGATTATTAGTCTGTACACTAAGACACATTATGTAGTCTCTGTGAAGTCAGGAAGACTTTGTATAGACGATTCACTAAAGTTATCATGTAGATTTTACGCTTAGACTAAACCGTTCTTTGCTTATCCATAATACATTGACACTGCACAAGCACACTTCTCTACAGAGAGTTCTTACTAATTTATTCAGGTAATTATGTTCCTACTAAGTCTTCTATAAATATTTGTTTCTCTTATGATTTTTTTTTTTTTTTTTTTTTTTTTTTTTGCCAGGCATATGCTTCCCTGTTCTCATTTCTCAGTTTATGGTGCAGTTTCTTTCAGTAATTGGCTGCCTTTCTCACTTGTGTACTCGTTATGCCTGGTGTGCTGGTAGGGCTAGTAGATGTCAGACGCCATTACTGCCCCTGTCATATTTTCGTGTTTGAGCTCATGGAGTATTTGCTGCTAGATTTAACCTTTTAAATCCAATTGTATACTCATTTTTGCCTGCTGACTTGGCAGGGGCTAGGAAATGAGAGATGCCCTTACTATCACTTCCAAAACCACAATGTTATTAAGTGATATACTTGCATATATAACCAGGCGCTATACCCACTGAACCCTCAAAGCAAGAGGCTTTAGCCTATAAGTTACAACGTACAAAGAAAGATATAAAAATAATAACCAAAGTAAACTGTTGTTCCCAAGTGTTATCGTTTCGTTCTCTGCTACTGTAATAAGATAAGCCTTGTTTTGTTAAATTTTCATTACCTCTTCACATATGAGAATAAACAACAAAGAGTTTGGCTAAGGGATAGCAATTATTCTTTTGAACGCGCCAGACATAGATGGTTGTCGGAAAAAAAAAATAAAGAACCAAGCTGCTATGTAAAGGAACAGAGAACTGGCTTTGGTTGCTGTTAGTTTACAGTTTCAAGTGCCACCATTAACTCCCATTCGATTACGGTGGACACAGACAGGTTAGAGCTGGGGAATAATTGCTGGCTGCCCTTCCTAACGCCCCTCGATGGAATCGAACAAAGGTTCGTCACTTCACGAGCCGAGCACTCGAACTGCTGCGTCACCGCGGTTCCCAGAGAATGGGCTTTGGTAAGAGCTAAGAATTCTTCGGTAGTTCAGGTGCGGCTGGATACCCTTCCTAATGCCCCTCGGTGGGGTCGAATGGGGGTTTGTCTATTTCTTAGTCGAGCACTCTAATCACTGCGTTACCGCGGTCTCCAGAGAATGGGGTTAAGAGTTCTTCGGTAGCCAAGCTGTTGCAGCACTCGGCTCTTACTCAAGAGGTTCTTTGTTCATCTCCCAAAAGTAAATTTTTCGCTATTTTATTATCTTCTAAATAATTCTAACGAAATTATTATCAGCAATTATTAGCGCTATTTCTCTGCCTTCCACTTAATAAGAATAAATACCTGCCAGCATTCTCCGCCAGTTCCTTTGTCTTCTACTTACTGAAAAATAAATAGTCTCTCAACGTCTTGTGCTATATTATATGTGTCCTCCAGATTGTTAGTACTAATATTCCTTCAGCTTTTTTCTCGAAAATCTTTTGTGTTCAGATTGATAGCAAGAAATAAACTATCAATACCGACCTCTGTTTTCTGTCTTTTTCACTTATTATTTACCAGTATTTTGTCAGAATCTTAAGTAAAATTATCTGCTTTCCAGAAGATAAGAATTAAAAGGAGATCATTTACGCCTCAGTTTTCTTTGTTTTCCAGGTAATTTGAACCAATAGTGTATTAGTCAAGACCAAGATTTCTTTTTTTCCAATTACCTTGAACAAATAGGCTATAAATCAGGGTCACGATTTTTTTTCCAGTTACTTTGAACAAATAGGCTATCAGCCAAGGCCACGACTTTCTTTGTTTTCCATTTAGTAGGCAGCAGCTCTGATTTTTGTTATTTCCTGTTATTAATAACCAATAAGCTATCATTTGCGGCCTCTTTTTTTTTTCTTTAGTTTATAAGTACCAATAGCTTATCAACGATTGCCTTTTCTTCTTTCTGAAGGAAACGTTGCTTTTATAGAGATCTAATATTTGGAAGTAAATGACCATCCATTTGTCTCGAATTCAATTACTGCATCGAACATGCCATGTGTAAACATCTTAAGCTGAAATGACTGCTATTAGTCAACGTCCAGCCATAAATGGATGCCATCAGCTAGACCTAATTGCTCTCCCTGGTTGGTTTGGTCCTACTATAACGCTTCGCCCTTCGAACAGCTCACAATAGATGGTGCTTGATGGTGATTAGGGTTGAAAATCAAATCTCCAATACATACTTTGGCCCGATTTCTTAAACAGTGTAAGCCTAGGATACCATATTGTTAGTTAGCAAGACACACACAAATGGATTTCATAAACGCATCTGATGCGGTTCTGTGTATGGCTAGGATCCCGTACGGCATCCTTGCCATACACCGAACCGAGTCAGATGCGTTTATGAAATCCATTTGTGTGTGTCTTGTTAACTAACAATATGGTATCCTAGGTTTACACTGTTTAAGAAATCGGGCCTTTGTCATTAGAGAGAGCAAGTCACTGTGTGTCTATTTCCAATCTACTATTATCAGCTTTTGGATATGAAAATTTCTTTCTCTGTTCCATAAGTTTTCATTCGTCCTTCCTCGGCAAAAGCAAAATCGAGTCACCAAAGTGTAACCAACTAAGGATCGAAGGTTTATCTCATTTAAAATTTTCTTTATTTACTAAGATTACATTCTACATAGAAATTTGTACACTGAGCAAAAATCGGGTCAGAATTATGGTTTAGGGTTGAGTTTGAAAACATACTCTGACAAAGTAGATGAGTCAGCCACCTGTGTCTGACTTTAAAAAGCGGTTTACACGGTCAAACGGTTCGTCGAACGCGGTTCGACAGACAAGTGTTTGAAGTGATGTTCGAACGTGTGAACGGGGTATTTGGTTGTCGAACACGATTGTCGAACGTGTTCGACAACCAAATACCCCATTCACACGTTCAAACATCACTTCAAACACTTGTCTGTCGAACCGTGATCGACGAACCGTTTGACCGTGTAAACCCCCCTTATGTCTTCAGAGACCAACTCCTGGATTGGAATAGGCCTAATTTCCCCTTTTCTCCTTTATGTCTACCTTATACCTTGTAATCATATCATATTGTTTAAGTTGTATTTCAGGGTAACAAAGGAATAATAAAGAAATCTCTTTTATGAAACTGAGCATTGAGTTGAACAATTACATTTGTTTGATTAAGGAATAATTATTATATTGCTTTGCATTTTGCATTACATATATTTGGCTCTGGTATGTATTATATGTTATACTGCACTAAAGTGTTCTTACTTTATAATTTACACATCTCCAAAAACTGCGCATGACCTGAAAGTGTTCTAATTTAACACTTGTCTTTGTCTTGTTATGTCTAAATTTCCACCCTCAGAAAAGCTGTATTATACACGGTGTCCACAAAGTCTGGGTACATAGGAAATTTCACTATGCAGACCTATTCAATCGAGTTCACCTGAATTTCGTAAAGCGAATCAAATTATGCATTGAAAATGGTGGAAATCATATTGAAAATATTATTTATTAACATTAGATATAAATAAAATTGTTTAGTTTTAAAAGTATGTGTTAATCTCCTGTGTACCCAGACTAAGTCTGGGTACACAGGAGATTAACACATACTTTTAAAACAAAACAATTTTATTTAAATCTAATGTTAATAAATAATATTTTCAATATGATTTCCATCATTTTCAATGCATAATTTGATGCGCTTTACAAAATTCAGGTGAACTCAATTGAATAGGTCTGCTTAGTGAAATTTCCTATGTACCCAGACTTTGTGGACACCCTATAATGGTCCCCTTCCTTCCTGATTTTCCCATCCCACAACAAAGATATAAGAGTCAAATTTAGCGACGGAATAGGCTTTATTATTAGAAAATAATAAAAATAGAAGGTTTTTCTGTGTAGTGACAATTATTGTCATGCTTCATGAAGTGTTTGTACATATGATATTGCATTGCTTTCAAGTAAGACTGTGTGTAGTCTATGTTCTAAAATACAGACATTACCTTTGGCAATACCCAAAATACATACATAAACAGAGAGATAATTGCAAGGAATGAAACGTTTGTTTGGGAAGATGATCAAAGAATTAAAGAGAGAACAATTAGCATCATTACGACAAAGCTTCTATTGAGAAGTTATTTAATATTCAAAGCTGCCAAGTCAGTATTACACATCATACTTACAGAAAGGTACAAAGGAAGCGCTACGGCGAGGGAACAATTTGTGATGGAGACTGGAGTGATTCCCCTCGTATTATTGAGGAAGGGGTAAGAGATGGAGAAAGGAGTAAGAGATACAGAAATGGAATGGTAAGAGACAGCTGTGATAAATACTAGAAAGGAGGATCAGCGTTTGGATCAATAACGAAACGTTTTTGGAGGTTATCAGAGAATTTCTTAAGGTTAACAGAGTAACGTACATATTGGCTGCGCTGTAGTAATGTGTTTTCATATGGGGTCGCTGTATTACACCAGCCTCTTGGATACTAGTGTTGATATTATATGCGAGTCTTATGGCCAGATGTCTTTCCTGACACCAACCTTCTCTGTTGATCTGGTTTTGAGAACTACCAAATTGATCTGAACTTATGGCGGAATTGCTAACCAGAAGTTACTTCTTTTTTATCATCATTTTCCAAGTTCATATGGGGTTTCTATTTTATACCAGCCTCTTAGAGGCTAATGTTGATCTTGACATTAACATTTACGGCCGGTCCCTTTCTTGACACCAACCTTCTCATATGGCCAACGCGGGATCGGTACCGATTTGAGCTATGGTCATCCTCATGTAATGTTGGTTATAGCTGTGAGTTTTACTTTCAAATATCCTTCCTTACAGCATTTCACCATTGATGCGGGCTTGCGACCTGCACCGAATTGAGTAGGACTCAATGGGGAGTTAGCAATCAAGTGGTTGCTATCAAACTCCAAGGTACGTCGCTTAGTGCGTATTAAGACTCACTCATTGAGTGATTTTTTTTATTATATCGGAGAGCTGATGTTGATATAGTATATAATATATTAACCATTGTATTTGAATTTTTGTCAGCGGATATGAGTTCAGGGAAGTTACAATACTTATTCACTTTATGATTTATTTGTTTGATTTATGTTTATTTATTTGTTTATTAATTGATTGGCTTGGTTATTTATTTACTATTGTATATATGTATATACTTTTTATTATTGTTTTATTTGAGGAGTAGAAGGTCCTCAAAGAAATGAGGCCTCGATCATAAACTTTTACACTGTTTTTATAATAATAATAATAATAATAATAATAATAATAATAATAACAATAATTATAATAATAGTAATAATAATAATAATAATAATAATAATAATAATAATAATAATAATAATAATAATAATAATAATAATTATAATAATAATAATAATAATAATAGTGTCGAAGAAGAGTAAGATATAGCTATATTTTCATTGAATACATTATAGATCAAGTGTGTGACGTCTAAAATTCCTTAATAAAGCTGTAACTTCTTTATCCATATAAAGTTTGCAAAGGCGATTAGGACATTATTCGGCTAACTTTCGCCTGAGAGCTTGTGCCATCATCAGAGGCATAAGTAATATGGTCTGATAGTTCACAAGTTTATGCATATAATGTACCCTGGGGGGTACGAAAGCTAAGTAAGTGTATTAATAGCTGTCTTGTTTCCTGACCTTATTTTTTCTTTTTTCGTTTTGTTTGTTCACTGTGCACATGTGTGTATGTATGTATGCATGTATGTATGTATTTTTATTAATTATGTGCAAATAGTTATGAATATTGAAAATTTTTGTAAGTTGTGTGTGTGTGTGTATATATATATATATATATATATATATATATATATATATATATATATATATATATATATATATATATATATATATATGCATGTATACGTTTTCATTAAATGTATATATGTACGTACGTACTTATGTATGTATGTATATACGTATGTATGTATGTGTGTATGTATGTATGTATGTATGTATATGTGTAAATATGTATGTATGTATGCATGTTTGGTTATACTGTATATTCAATGGGAATTTCGTCTCTTTGCCGTAAGGCATCATCCCTTTCTCTTGTCTGTGTCTACTACTTCCATCGCTGCTCTGATGAGTTGGCGAGCTGCATCCCTCCCCCCTTCCCAGGCCACGTAACACTCGCCAAGCGGCCTCGTCTCACAAGTACCGTGTGGAAGTTTGTAGCTCGCGGATTGGTCGGTGCAGCAACTGCTTCTTCCCATCTGCCTCCAGACTCTGTAACTCTCTTCCTCCTTCTGTCTTTCCAAATTCTTATGCCCTGTCTTGCTTCAAAAAGCGGATCTATCGTCATCTCAGGGCCTAATCCTCCAAGTCTCTAAGTCCTCAGTACTTTTAATATTTTTCCAGCCTGTCCTTTTCCCTTGTGCATCTTTACCCCATCTCTGCCTTGTCTATAAGGTTTTACTTTTCCTTTTTCTCAATGTTTTCTTGATGAGGGCAGTTTTATGCCTCTCCAGGTGTCACACATTAAAAAAAATCTTATTTATTTTTAAAAGAGTGCGTTGCTATTGCTAAACCCGCCCTCTGGTGATTGAACCAGTACCTAAACTTTACCCAGGAGGTCTGGAGTTCAATTCCCTTCCATACCTCCATATCGTCTTCAGAGGGTGGAAGTGTAGTAACTGCATAGGTCGTTAACGTGTTTTTTTTTATTATTATATAACTCCTGTAAACTCGGCAGTCTGAGTGAGTAAACATCATTAGAAGTTTGATAAGGGTAAAGTATATGTCTTCCTTTTAGGCTTAATGTAAGAATATAAAAAATAATATAAGCACTTCTTCTTCTTCTTCTTCTTCTTCTTCTTCGTCTTCTTCTTCTTCTTCTTCTTCTTCTTCTTCTTCTTCTTCTTCTTCTTCTTCTTCTTCTTCTTCTTCTTCTTCTTCTTCTTCTTCGCAGCTTTTTCTCATGTCAATATGGAGTTGATGTTATTACTAGCCTCTCGCAGTATAGTGTTTTGTTTTCGTCAAAAGTTTAACGTTCAGATGACTTTCTTTATGCAAATTCTCTCCATTGACTCTAGTGAGGGACAAACTTCAGTTGATCTCTTAAAAGAAATTACACGAACTTAGGCTCTGACACCGACAAAAATGGAGGTCGCCTAGCAGATTTCATGTAAGAAAAAAGGAGAAAGAGAAAGAGAGCGAGAGGAACGGATTGGTAAGGAGAAAACAAATCTCCATAACTTTGGGAAATCGATAAAGTAAAGATGAATGTTATCCTGACACAGTCACGTTATTGATATTTTTCGTGAATCCCCGTATTTTCTTCTTCTTCTTCCTCTTATTGGATTACATATCACATAGTATTCACTATATATATATATATATATATATATATATATATATATATATATATATATATATATATATATATATATATATACTTTGTTTCTTTTAATAACTTCCCATTCTTTCCTATACTGCCATAAATTTCCTTGATCGAAAACTGAGTTTTGTTCCACTATATACCTGACATATCAAATGCAATCATCATTGAGAAGCAGAGTTGAAAGATTGGCTATAGCATGAAGGACACCATTATCCTCTCCTTATCTTCAAGTCACTCTGACGTATAAAGAAATTGTACAAGTGATCTTTGAGCATCGAACTCTCGGCCCCTGTGAGGTAGGTTCACTCGTTCAGTCTGAGGAATTGAAACAGGACCTACCACAAGAAGGCAACCATTTTCCCTTTCTTCTTAGCGTGAAGCAAACAAAACAAACAAACAAACTTTATTTCCATTTCATTATACAATGGGTATTCGTCAGCCGGGGCAAGCCCCAACCCCCCACTGTGGTGTCCAACCACAGTAGTTCCTGCCAGTAAACAGCTTAAACTCTCGGTCTTGGACGGGAACCGATCTTTCGACCTCGTGAATGCTAAGCCAGCGCGTTACCACTGTACTAGCCAGCGGCTCTGGGAAAAGAGAAAACTTGAATAAACGATATTGGGGAATCGAACTCTGGACCTCGTGTGCGTGTGTGTGTATATATGTGTGTGTGTATGTGTGTGTGTGTGTGTGTGTGTGTGTGTGTGTGTGTGTGTGAACTGTAATTAACTTTGAAAAGCGTCTTCTCCGTACTTGTGTTCTAAGTGTAATATTCAGACATCTTCTCCGAACTTGTTCTCAAACACGCTAATATTCATCTTCAGTATCTCCAAAATTAATCTCATAGTTACTCTTGACACATATTTGCATTGGAGACAAAGGGCTCTCAGGATGATGCCCTTGGCGTCAAGGAGGGTAATAACGACTCTGTTCAGTACAGGAGGAAAATGTAGTGGCGTCCAGGCGCGCTTAGGCTTTGCTAAGTTACCGTCACCACACCATTTTTCAGTGAGTTAGATGTATGGAGTCATTGGTGGAACACGAATATAGTGCGCTAACGCTACATTAAGAGATTAATGGTCATTCCTGAATCTTTTTTTTATGATATACGAGTATATATATATATATATATATATATATATATATATATATATATATATATATATATATATATATATATATATATATATATATATATATATATATATTATGAGTGTGACACCGGGACAGGCAGAAACTGCCCTCATCAATAAAGGCCCGGGCACGAGAAAATACCAAGACGAAGGAAAAGAAAAAGGTTAAGGACAAGGCAAAGATGAGGTAATGTCACACAATGGTAAACGACAGACAAAGTAAACAGTCAAAGTACAGAGGACCCAGAGATATGGAGGACTAGACCGTGAGGTGAATACATATATATATATATATATATATATATATATATATATATATATATATATATATATATATATATATATATATAAATATATATATATATATATATATATATATATATATATATATATATATATATATATATATATATATATATATATATATACTCGTACCTTTTCGAGTTCTGTCGATATATCCGCTATTTCATTTTCAGAGGTAGAGCTTTACTTTTTTTTTCAAATGCTAAGTATTTTCTTTGGATAAAAAATAAAAAAATAATAAATATATATATATATATATATATATATATATATATATATATATATATATATATATATATATGTATATATATATATATATATATATATATATATATATATATATATATATATATATATATATATATATATATATATATATATATATATATATATTGAATGTTCCTTTTCATTCATCGTCTATCAATTCAATTGATGAAATTCATATGTCTTTTTATGTATTTCTGTATTGGTTTTGACTACCCAATGGAATTTCCGTGGCGTTATTGCTTCTGGCCTCCAGGTTATGTATTCAGTGATAACAGGGATAACTAGTATGCCGATTCCTTTTGTATACAAATGATTATATTTGCATTCAAACAAAACCCGCGTATTGATAACTCGCTGCATTTGTTATTGTACAACTTTTATTTTTATCTTTGGCCAAAATCCCAATGACTCTCTCTCTCTCTCTCTCTCTCCTCTCTCTCTCTCTCTCTCTCTCTCTCTCTCTCTCTCTCTCTCATATATATATATATATATATATATATATATATATATATATATATATATATATATATATATATATATATATATATATATATATATATATATAATCTTGCAGGTATATTACTCTTCGGTAGTTCCGAAGAAGAGGGTAGTGGGGCCTATTTTGTGATATCCCCTTCTCATATCAATAGGCGATACAAATATGCCTCTAGATGAGAGGCGTCAACGGTGGAATAGTATATTCACCGTATAGGCTTTGATAAGGAAAATTGTTTGTCCTGTAAATTATTATTATTATTATTATTATTATTATTATTATTATTATTAGGGCTATTTTGCCCTTCCCGGTGTCATACTAAAAAAAATCTTTGCTATTATTTTCTCCTTTACGTGTTTACATGTTCTTTCACGTCATAATATTCCATTATGTACTTGTTTTCTTCTTCTTCTTCTTCTTCTTCTTCTTCTTTTTTCTTCTTTTTTATTCTTCTTCTTCTTCTTCTTCTTCTTCTTCTTCTTCTTCTTCTTCTTCTTCTTCTTCTTCTTCTTCTTCTTCTTCTTCTTCTTCTTCTTCTTCTTCTTCTTCTTCTCCTCCTCCTCCTCCTCCTCCTCCTCCTCCTCCTCCTCCTCCTCCTCCTCCTCCTCCTCCTCCTCCTCCTCCTCCTCCTCCTCCTCCTCCTCCTCCTCCTCCTCCTCCTCCTCCTCCTCCTCCTCCCTCCTCCTCCTCCTCCTCCTTCTTCTTCTTCTTCTTCTTCTTCTTCTTCTTCTTCTTCTTCTTCTTCTTCTTCTTCTTCTTCTTCTTCTTTTTTTATTGTCATGTCTTATATGGTGTCATTTTTATCCCTCGCCTCATGGAGTCTATTTTTGGCCCAAAGTTTAACAACCAGTTGACCTTCCTGACACCAACCTTCTTCATCCATCCTTGCATGAGATCATTAACTAAATGAACTGGCTTATTCCCACCCAATGGTTAGATATTTCTTCTTAGCAATATCCCTAGTTGTGTTTGCGTATTATGGTTTTAGTTTTTGCCTGTTTAGCCAATCACTGGTGTATATATATATATATATATATTATATATATATATATATATATATATATATATATATATATATATATAT
The DNA here is from genome assembly GCA_037179515.1 of Halocaridina rubra. Classification (NCBI taxonomy): domain Eukaryota; kingdom Metazoa; phylum Arthropoda; class Malacostraca; order Decapoda; family Atyidae; genus Halocaridina; species Halocaridina rubra. The sequence goes on from JAXCGZ010007572.1 coordinate 84,251, forward strand.
ATATATATATATGAATCATATTTTACCCGTGACCGGGACTCGAACCTAAGACATAATCAATGTGCCAAGGCGCTATTAACTTCACCACTGAAAGTCTAAAGGCGAAGCAAACCTTACAGCGTCTTGGCACAGTAATTGTGTCTTAGGTTTAAGTACCAGTCAGGGGTAAAATATGATTCTTGTTTTCATATATATATATATATATATATATATATATATATATATATATATATATATATATATATATATATATATATATATATATATATATATATATATATATATATATAAGTAGTCTCCGTGGCAAAATGGTAGTGTCTGCGACTCTGAGGTGGCAGGTCGAGGGTTGGCGCCCATCACGGACTGAGGTTAGTAAGGGCATACACTCAGGGTAACGATTACATCTGCCAAAAACAAGTCCTTCGTAAGAAGGCAACCGTCCTAGCCTTTAGTAGAAAAGGGAGTTCGTGACGTAAAACCGAATCCAATCCTCGAATCCATATATATATATATATATATATATATATATATATATATATATATTATATATATATATATATATATATATATATAAATGTCTTATGATTCTCATAATTATAGCTACAAATTCTTCATAATTTACTTATCGTCAAGTCATACCATAGCTTCATCGTTACCAGACTTTCATTGTCAAATATCCTGTATTACCAAGGCTTCCTTTTTAAAAAATCTGCATACAAAATATTCTCGTATTTTTGAAAGTAAATCTGT
>JAXCGZ010007572.1:90000-92500 GCA_037179515.1 Halocaridina rubra
GGTGAAAAGATTTAGAACCAGTGAGCCAAGGCGTGGGTTGCGCTTCATAGAAAACGTTTTTGAGAAAATTGGCCGCGTTGTTCGGTATTGAAAGGAAATAATGTTAATGATACTCTTGACGGATTTGCAATTTGACATTTCGCAATACTACGCTTTCAACATGTAAGAGGACGATGGTCTCCTTTAGTGCAAGAGATACCGAGAAAAAATTTATAAAAAATCTCTTTCGTATTCCTGACGCCTTGTCCATTATATGAATAAATATGAATAAATAAATAGATAATTGAATATATAAAATAAATTATAATTCCATATTACATAATTTCTAATATGGAACTAAAATGGATACTGAGATTAAAAATACGAAAATATTTTATTAGTAATATCGAACATAATTGAGAAATTGCGTGTAAACAAATAATTACAGCTGAAGGTTTTTTAACTAAAATATGTCTGTCCAGGACAGTTCGATGTTAAGTCTTCCTTCAGTTACGGTTCTTTTTCTATGCCTACAGCTACACTGAATATTCTTGGATATTCATCAAACATCTTTTATTATCCCTTCACATCTGACAAGTCATAACACTCTCCATCTCTGTTTCTCTTTACTTTATGTATTCTTCGTGCCCAGGCCCGATGAGGGTTGTTGTATTTTATAATTTTTTTTTTGGCCCGTCCTGGTGTCACAATCATATAAAAAAAATAGATAAATAAGACGTCCAGAGAATATATATATATATATATATATATATATATATATATATATATATATATATATTTATATATATATATATATATATATATATATATATATATATATATATATATATATATATATATATATATATATATATATATAATGCATATTAATTAGGGCATGTAAAATAATAATAATAATAATAATAATAATAATAATAATAATAATAATAATAATTATAAAAGCTGAGGATCTTTACACCTTGCTGACATTTTTCTAATTAAGCATTGCCATTTCAGCTGTTTGGCTAGTGTTATATTATTTAATTATATTATTTGGACACTAAGAACAACTGACAATGCTTAGTAAATAATATATCGGGAGCATTGTTGTAAACTTTATTTTATATATAATTAATGGGGTAGTTTACAGTTTTGCGGGCCATGCCGCTCAACGACCTCACCCCTCCGCTCAAGTAAGTAGTTCGACCCTAACCTGTATGACGGGGGGGGGGGGTTCCAGGTTAGGTAGGTATTTTTAGTTAGGATAGTAAAAAATTGTTTCGTATGCCTATTGTCGCCATTTTTGTTGTGTATTCATCCACCAGTTCTCTAGTTAGAGCCTAGCGCCATCTATTGGTAGGGTTTGAACTTTGGTATGGCCCGCAAAACTGTAGGTGTACCAATTAATTTTGGTGGATGAGGACTTGTGTGGCTTTTGCCTTCCATAATTCATTTTTTTTTTATTTTTTAAATCTTCACGGTCTTGTTTGTGTATATCTCCTGGGTGGTGAGACAAATAGGGAGGAGCAAGGGAACTAGCAATCTGTGGTAGGGTTTTAATAAAGGGGAGTTTACACGGTCAAACGGTTCGTCGAACGCTGTTCGACAGACAAGTGTTTGATGTTCGAACGTGTGAACGGGGTATTTGGTTGTCGAACACGTTTGTCGAACGTGTTCGACAACCAAATACCCCGTTCACACGTTCGAACATCACTTCAAACACTTGTCTGTCGAACCGCGTTCGACGAACCGTTTGACTGTGTAAACCCCCCTTAAGAATCCTAGTAATTGTTGTGTGAGTTGACTCGGCCACCCTTTTACAAGCGGATTGCAGCTTTAGTATAGAGATAGATTACAAAAAAAAAATAATAATAATAAAAACAGTATTCGGTATCTTAGTGAGTTATAGTCTGGAGTGAGGAATGGCGTCCTTCATGTGGTAGCCCCTGTTATTCAAGCAGGTTCAGTGAGCACACTGATTGTGTCGAGTCAGTAGTAGAAGAGTATCCTCGTGAGTGTAGGTATTGATAGGGGCAAAAGTGGCCGTTATCTAGTACTGTTGAATATATATATATATATATATATATATATATATATATATATATATATATATATATATGGTAGGAAAAGCCCATTATATAAAACAACGAATATATATATATATATATATATATATATATATATATATATATATATATATATATATATATATATATATATATATAAAGTACTTATTAATTTCGTGACCTAAACTGGTCACCTTCTCAAAGTACTTTGAGAAGGTGATCAGTTTAGGTCACGAAATTAATAAGTACTTTATATATATATATATATATATATATATATATATATATATATATATATATATATATATATATATATATATATATATATATATATATATATATATATATATATATATATATATATATATAGAGATATAGATATATATATATATATATATATATATATATGAATCATTCTTTTTACCCCGACCGGGACTCGAACCTAGGACTTATAA
>JAXCGZ010007572.1:97500-127500 GCA_037179515.1 Halocaridina rubra
GAGAATTGCCAACACTGAAGAAGAATAATTAACTCATTTAATTTTTTTATGAGTGTGATACCGGGACGGGCAAGAAAAATGACCCAATCAATATAGGCCCGGGCAAGAAGAAAGCATTGAAACGAAGAAAAAGTAAAAGGTTAAGGACAAGGCAGAGATGAGGTAATGATACACAGTAGGAAAAGTACAGGCTGAAAAATAGTCGAAGCATTGATGACCAAGAAAAATCGCATGATTAGGCCCTTAGATGACGATAGATCCGTTCTTTGAAAGAAGATAGGTTATAAGAATTAGGAAAGACAAAGGGTGGAAGAGAGTAGTAGTATAGTAGTATAATGGGTCCACAAGCCAATATCTAATTAAGACTGGCTGGAATCGTGACAAAGTCCAGGGGCTATAGGAGTTTTAAAGTATATGATTATCATAGCAAATCATTATTTCTTTTAAGGTTTGCACTGCTTTGCTTCTGTAGGGCAAGGTCTACCAGCAGAGCAGAAAATATATAATATATAAACTTAGGGTTTTATTTCATCATGATAAAAGTAGAATATATGCTTATTTGTTAAAAGTTTAAGCAGAATATGTTCTTTAGAGATTGCCCTCTTTGCTTCATTGTAAAAGACCTTTACAAGCGAATTGCTGTACTGCCAATTTATTCGAGCTAGGAAGACCTGGTTCCTTAAAAAAGAATTTTATACTTTAGCTGTAGGTCTAAAGGTTTGTTGGGTGATGAGGTATGGGACAGAAACAAATGGAGAAAACTGGCCAGAAACATCGGCCCCACATAATAGTGGGAAAAGATGTAAACGAAGAAGAATAAGAAGACTGTAGCTGTAATAATGCTGGTAGTAGTAGTTATTATTGTTGTTGTTGCTATTATTGTCTTTGTAAAAATAACAACAGGATCTAAAATCAATGAAACATAGGGATGTGTGGTATTCTGAGTCGCACAGTAAAACTCATTTCTGAAAAATTCATAACAGTTTTGGGGAGAAAATATGAAGAAAAAATGCAGTAGTAGTAGTAGTAGTAGTAGTAGTAGTAGTAGTAGTAGTAGTAGTAGTAGTAGAAAAAGAGTGTGTGGCACTTTAGGATCGTACTTGGAATTTCTCAAGTAATAATGATGTATCCCCTTTATTCCCAAGGAGCTGAGAGGAGTGGTTGAGGTATGTGTGGATCGTGATAAATGTGCGTTTCTTGGCTCGGCCGCTCCCCTTACTAGGGGGAATGAGGCCATGTGTATATGTATGTAATAATGATTTATCCTTGAAACGTTCTCGAAGTTTTTTGGAAATAAAATAATCTCTGCCTTGCCCTTAACCTTTTTCTTTTCCTTCGTCTTGGTATTTTCTCGTATCCGGGCCTTTGTTGATGAGGGCAGTTTCTGCCTGTCCCGGTGTCACACTCTTAAAAAATAAATAGAGAAGGACTACAGCAACAGTAGTAGTAGTAGTAGTAGTAGTAGTAGTAGTAGTAGTAGTAGTAGTAGTAGTAGTAGTAGAAACAGATAGTGTCCTAATCTTTGGGGCCGTACTTCAAAATTCTTAAACAACATCAATTCGATTCCGAAGCAATCTTTGATTTGTCTTTTGTTTCCTAACCCTCAGTTGTTTATTAGTAGTGAGTGAGTGTTGATAATAAGCAAACTCTTGCTCCAGAATTTTTTTTTTGTTTCATTGTTTTTGAATGACCAATAGCGTGGAACTGTCTCGTAAACAAAATGGAAACATAAAGTTTTGTGTATTAAGTTTTCAGAGTGTGCAAAGATGACGTACGTCTCGAAATATCTTGTCTATAAGGTTAGTGTGGAATCATCAACCACTTTGAAGTAATTTAGTTTCATGCTCGTGTTTACTTTGGCCCGATATTTTAAACAGTGTAAACCTAGGATACCATGTTATTTGTAAGCTAGACACACACAAATGATTCTGCGTATGGCTATGATCCCGTACGGGATCCTAGCCTTACACAGAACCGCATCAGATGCGTTTATGAAATCCATTTGTGTGTGTCTAGCTAACTAACAATATGGTATCCTAGGTTTACACTGTTAAGAAATCGGACCTTTGACTTCTCTTTTCTGTTTTCACGTTTTTACGTAGTTCGTGTGATATCTGTAAAATTTAGCCACACATAGTTTTTGTTGAGTAATAACCAAATGACAATTAACTAGTTGTGCATTATTACACCGTTATTGAGCTGAAAGGTACGTTTGAGTGTTTGTAGTCAATTATGATGTCATTTCGTGAATTCTGATATACATGTTTTGGCTGATAATTAACCCATCTTCGCCTAACCTCTTTAATAGGGCAAATTTGCAAGTTGCAAGTAATGAAAAAAAAAATTAATCGATGATGCTATGATCTATATTGTTATTTTGCCAAGTCCATTCTATTTCTCGTCCGTTCAGTGTTGTTAAGTAACTTAAATGGGTGACCTTGGAGTGTGATTCCCAACTCTTCAAATTTTGATGTTAATTTCTTCCATTTTTTTTACTTTTTTTTATTTCTTACATATTCACTTCTGCTATATCTAAATATTATATTTACTCATAAGTTGAACTTGGGTTAGGTTAGGTTTGGGGAACACCTACAGTTTTGTGGGCCATACCAATGTTCGAAACCTACCAATAGATGGCGCTAGGTTCTAACTAGAGAACTGGCGGATGAATACACAAAAAAAGGGCGACAATAGGCATACGAAACAATTTTTTACTATCCTAACTAAAAATACTTACCTAACCTCTTAGCCAGGGAGGGCTTCGCCCCGCCTGGAACCCCCATCATACAGGTTTGGGTCGAACTACTTATTTGAGCGGAGGGGTGAGGTCGTTGAGTGGCATGGCCCGCAAAACTGTAAACTACCCAGGTTTTGTTTCAGTTCATGAACTTTTTCATGTACTCCATGTTTTTGCAGTGTCCTAAGTAGGAATCACATTACAGCTAATGAGCGTCGGTAGGAATAACGCTCCAGCGGCATTTCCGTTGAGTTTGTAATTCATTTCAGATAGATATATATATATATATATATATATATATATATATATATATATATATATATATATATATAAATATATATATATATATATATATATATATATATATATATATATATATATATATATATATATATATATATATATATATATATAATTTTTTTTTTTTTTTTTTTTTTTTTTTGGTGGTCTCGGAAGCAATACCCACAGTTTGGAAAATATGTGGCGTGTGTGTGTGAATTTTTTTTTTATATTAGTGACCTAGATTTGGTTAAGTGAGTTTGATTTGTTCACAACCATTTAGGAAATTAGCTAATAACTGACATAATTATTTTCCGCCGGTCATATATAGTTCGTCGTTTTGAATTGTCATTTCAATCCGTAATTGCAAGTTTTTGATCATTTATCCCCACAAGTTAAAATTTTACTTAATTATGAACATTAATGTGTTTTTTATTGGTTTTAGGTTGCATTCAACAAATTGTAATTTAATTTCCCTCTTAATTTTTTTTATGCTGTTTACTCACCCCAAACCCCCAATTCCCGCGTTCTTCTTTTTTTTTCTTTTTCTTCTTCTATAATGATAATAATAACAATATTAAATGTCTTCAAATAATCTACTTTCTTTGTTGGGAATCGATCGTGGAAACTCTAGACTAGAATTCTACAGCTTAGTCCACTGTACCACAGAGGTGTAATGCAGTGTGCTAAACTGTGAAGTACTAGTCTAGAGCTTCTAGGTTCGACTCCCGACAAAAAAGGTAGATTGTCAGAAGAGATTATTATTATTAATATTAGTATTATTATTGTTATTATTATTATTATTATTTTTATTATTTTTATTATTATTATTATTATTATTATTATTATTATTATTATTATTATTATTATTATTATTATCATTATTATTATTATTATTATTATTGGTTGAAATTTGTTTTATGCACTCTTCCATAACTCGTTTTATACCTTATCAAATAGTAATTATTTGACATGGTTGTCTAAAAGTCCCGTCACCCACTCCTAAAAAATTAGGTTAGGTTAGGTTAGTTAGAAGGTGTGCATGAAATGAATTTTTGCATTATTATTATTATTATTATTATTATTATTATTATTATTATTATTATTATTATTATTTTTATTATTAGTTATTATTATTGTTATTATTACTATTATTATTATTGTTATTGTTATTATTATTATTATTATTATTATTATTATTATTATTATTATTATTATTATTATTATTATTATTATTATTGCTGTTGTTACATCATTGTTTTTATTATTACCGAATACAAAAAATAGCGCTGTACATATTGATAGCATTAATCAAACCAATTTTAAATAACAGCATCGAAGGAGAATATATGAAGAAACTCAGTTCTAAAACTTAAAATCATTTTGCACTTTCGTGTACCTGCACTTGTTGATATATTCTCGAACATGTCAGTGGCTGTGTTAGCATAGCTGTTGTCGACTGGCAAGAGCAACGTATATTTAGCCGACACGAACTCCCCAAGCTCAGGAAATTGAGCTGGAATATTTTTAACCAGCTCATTTTCGGATAAAGCTCGCTTTTATTAGTATAATTGGTGGCAGAGAAAGAATTCCCTTCAGACATGGAGTTCTGGCTTCTGTGGCACCTTGTAGTGGGATATGGTGCCCTGTTGCCTCCTTTTTTTTCAGTTGTGGCCACCCTCCTGGCATCATCTAAACAGGACATCATTTGAAAATTAAATAGTATTTTTATAGCATGACCCTACAATCCATTGGGGCTAGCTGGGTATTCATAAATGCAACAAAAGAACTTAGGTTTCATGATACGCTGCCAGTCCTCACCTTTCTTATCTGTTAGTTTAATGACCAAATAAAATATATCCAGCTAGGGAAAAATGAGCAGTACGCCGGTCATTTATCCCTTATAGTCTCCTCTTACGACATGCAGGGAATATTATGGTGGATTTCTTTCTCGCACTGAAATGCTCCTTTGTAGTCTTATTTTACTCTACACAAGGGACGTGAGAATAGGACTCCTTCTCCCCCACCTCCAGAAATAATGATGATAATATTGTTAATAATCTCCATCTGTATTTCGGTCCTAACTGGAGCCCTTCTTAAGCACAAGATTTGTGCTTGAGAATGGGTCCAGTTAGGAGCTGAAATAAAGTGTTATTTTTTGTGTTGTTTCACTGATGGGCTTTTTTACGATTTAATGCTGTATGGTACGCAGTTTGTACTTCCTTATATATATATATATATATATATATATATATATATATATATATATATATATATATATATTAAAATATATATATATATATATATTAAAATATATATATATATATATATATATATATATATATATATATATATATATATATATATATATATATATATATATATATATTCAAAATCTTTCATATTGTCTTAACTGCATTTTCAAAGACTAAATACTCAGTATAGTGCTAGAGCCTGTCTGTAATAAAAGTAAATTAAATATTTACGTATTCTTTAGAGAGAATGCACCTATCTTGCCTGTATTATTATTATTTTGTTTGTAAAATAAGAAGGGAAAGCTATTAAACTGCATCGGGAGTGATGTTAATACAAGCCAATGAAGTTTCGAAAGAGCAATGATGTCGACTGAAACTTGGCTTTTTATGACACGAGGAACTATTGGATAGCCATAAGACAATCACTTTTCTCTCATGACCGTCTGCTTTGTCGATCCTTTAACGTCTTTTATGGGATTGAAATAGCGTTATAGGTTTGAAAATGGTCGTTTCAAGAAGGCTTTGATCATTGATGCTTGGTATGGTTCAGTAATGCCAATGGATCGAGGGAAATGGGATGCCTCCTGCTTATAAAACAGGTCAGAACGAATTGTAGTAACCGTTTCTGTTCTGTGTTTGATGGGTAATTGTACACAAATAGGAAGTAATAGTGCTGGTACAATTTTGTCGTCTGTTTTAGTGTATACTGAAAGATGTCTTCAGTAGTAGTAGTAATAGCAAAATTTAGAGAGCAGTGCCATGGTATGGAATTTTGGAGTTAAAGTGGTTGTATTCTTGAATTTCTAACATACAAAATTTTTATCAATTTTTTGATAGCATTCGTGTCGTGGTATAGACTGGTGGAGTTAGAATAGTTGTTTTCTTGAATCTCTAACATATGTAACAGTACATAAAATATTGTTTATACCATGTTCATGCGCAGTGTATTTCATGACTAGTGCTACTTTAAGTACGCATTTTTTTTTCTTAATAATGTACATTGAACATGTCATTCGAGTGTTCGAGGCTTACTGTGCTTGTTCCGTAAATTCCGTGATAAATTCTGTGATTCTTATGTAATTTTAAGCTAGTTAGGTAGATATACCTTCATAATTCTCAACATGCAAGTAAAATAGATGTTTTTTTTTTCATTCTGAAAAGTTAGTTGCATTACAAATATTATTAGAAATCCTTTATCTCCAAGGAGCTGAGAGGAGTGGTTGAGGTGTGTGTGATTGTGGTGAATGCGCGTTTCTTGGCTCGGCCCTCCCCTTACATGGGGGAATGAGGCATATGTATGTATGTATGTATGTATGGATTACAATATGACAAGGTGGACACCTTTATTGTTATTCTAGATGCTATGTGACTGAGGTAGTATAAGGTCATTATTCCTCTGCAACTTTTTCCAGTTTACAGCTAGAATCTGTAAAATGAGACGAGTGAGTGTGGAGGGAGTTGGCGCAATATTAAGTAGTGGGAGTAAACTAGTTACGGTTGTCGGGCCGTACGGGAGAAAATCTTCACCCACTTACACTGTGGAGGACCCACTTCAGCTGGTGGCTGTGGTTGGCATTATGGTGACACTTTATCCCCAAGGAGCAATGATTTTAGAAATGGAGTGAATTGGTTATGTACGATGTGTGTATATTTCAAAAACAGGTGCAAAACAAAATAATAAATATAATGAACTATTGAGAGTTTTCGCTGTGTAGGCACCGTGCCTCAAGCAGTAGCGTCCGCGACTTTGAGGCGTCAGGGCGAGGGTTCGCGCCCCGCCACGGTCTGAGGTTAGCTAGGGCATGCACTCAGGGTAACGATTACATCTGTCAAAACATGTCCTTCGCAAGAAGGCGACCGTCCTAGCCCTTGGTTTAAAAGGGAGTCCGTGACGCAGAACACGCTGTATTGAGAGTTCTCACTGTATAATACAACTGAGGTTAGTTTTTTCTTTTGCTGGAAGATCTTGCCTGGTAGAGGCAACGTGAATTTATTTTTCTTCAGAAAAAAGAAATTTAATTAAACATTTTACAGTGATTCAAAACCAATAAGGAGATGATGTTAGCAGTGTCATTGAGTAAATATACATTTAAGGCGATTTTTCGTTTACTGGCAGAATGCGTGCATCATTCATTTCCTATTAACACATTTTGTATTGTACGATCCTGTCGTCACATAGACACCTCTCTTACTTATTAATCTACCAGGATAGCAAGAAATCGTATATCGTGACAACATCTAGTATGCAAATTCTAATTTCTATTTACGGTTTGGTAGAATAAGAGCTTGAATTTAATTTACATAAGCAATGAGATTTTTTTTTCTTTTCTTTTGAGGAGAGGAATAACAGCATTTTTATTATGTCATACTTCATTAAACTATATGGTTCTGAGTCTCTTGGTTGGTATGTTTAAATCTAATCATAGTAATAGGATGGAGTTGCTGAAGTTGCAGAGTAACGAAGTCTGGTTTCAAGAACTTGGAATCGTCACTCGTAATAGCTTCTACTCCATAGATCAGTGGCTATAGGAGCTGTTTCCCACTTGGAAGGTCCTAAGTTTTCCTCTTCAAGGTGCTATCCGAGGTTAGATATGGATGGGGATGTGGCGGCTTTTGGTTAGGAATTCCTTTCATCTAAGCAGGCTCAGTAAATACTCCTTTAAATGCATAGCTCAGTGGTGGAACAGTATCTATGCTATTACTAGCTTTGATAAGAGCAGAGGTTACTGCACCATCACCTGATACATACATACATACATATATATATCTATATATATATATATATATATATATATATATATATATATATATATATGTTTGTGTGTTGTGTCTATGTATGTATATATATGTGTATTTATTTATATATTATTTGAAAAGTTGCAATACACTTACTTCTTTTGTAAACAAGCAGAGCATCAGTAATATGAATGTGAATATTTTATTTAAGTCTTATTTTGCAAGGGTTCAAATAAAACATTACTTAGCCATATGTAAACCGCATCCTTCATCGCACTTCTGACCTCAGTGGACTCAATCATTCCAGAGAGAATAAAAAAATTTCAACACGGACGTTTGCACAGCAGTCACTGAAGTCTTGCCTTCAGTTTCTTGGTCTTTTGGCACAAACTTTATCCTTCGTGTAGCTCTCCTCTCTCTCTCTCTCTCTCTCTCTCTCTCTCTCTCTCTCTCTCTCTCTCTCTCTCTCTCTCTCTCTCTCTCTCTCTCTCTCAAAAAAAAAAAAAAAAAAAACGAAGCGTCAAATCTGGTGCGTATCCACGGGTCAGTAATATCAAGATTGTGAATGTCCCTCACACTTTGTGAATAGAGAGGAGGGTCTCTTTCTAGTTGCAAAACTACGTTATTGATATATTCTACTTCTGTTCAACGTGGGTGAGTCTTATTTCAGAAACCTTAAAAGATAGTCATCACGGATTCGGTTTTACGTCACGAACTCTCTTTTCTACTAAGGGCTAGGACGGTTGCCTTCTTGCGAAGGACTTGTTTTGGCAGATGTAGTCGTTACCCTGAGTGTATGCCCTTACTCAGGGTAACGATTTATGGTTACTCTCTTGCTATTACTATCGTGAAGAATATGAGACTAAAGGGCGGTTTACACGGTCAAACGGTTCGTCGAACGCGGTTCGACAGACAAGTGTTTGAAGTGATGTTCGAACGTGTGAACGGGGTATTTGGTTGTTGAACACGTTCGACAAAAGTGTTCGAAAACCAAATACTCCGTTCACACGTTCGAACATCACTTCAAACACTTGTCTGTCGAACCGCGTTCGACGAACCGTTTGACTGTGTAAACCGCCCTTAATTCAACCCAGTCTTTGAAATGATGTACCATACGAGACACTTTCTTGGATGATAATCACAAATGGCTTCTCCACCCTCCACATTCTCCTGCTGTGACACATTAACTCTTCCTAGAAAGATGAAGGAGAGTTTCCTCTCTGAATCAAAAGTTTAAAATTTGTGGATAATTCTCGAGATTATGATGAAAGTTTTTTTTTTTTTTTTTTTGGTAGTCTCCGTGGCAAAATGGTAGCGTCTGCGACTCTGAGGCGGCAGGTCGAGGGTTCGCGCCCCATCACGGACTGAGGTTAGTAAGAGCATACACTCAGGGTAACGATTACATCTGCCAAAGCAAGTCCTTCTTAAGAAGGCAAATGTCCTAGCCCTTAGTAGAAAAGGAAGTTCGTGACGTAAAACCGAATCCATATGATGAAAGGTTTTAAAAACTTCATCTCACATATTATAATATTGATTCTCGAACTGGTTTAAAATAATTTTATGCAGTTATATATTAATACCCTTTCTCGGCATCTTTTCGATTGAAATTCTGCTTATATTGAGGTTTAGAGAATCACGTCGAATGAATCTTGCTTAGCTCAGATTAAAAGCATTTTTAAATGCATTTAAATCCTCCTCAGATCGCGCGATGTTGGGGGTGACCAGATCTTTCTCTATAAAGTATATATCTAGTCTCCATGAACACAGAGTGAATTTCGTGGATTCTCTTACCCATGGGAGCATACTGCGATAGTGGCATCGCAGTAAGGTAATAGAGGTTATTCGTCATAAATAAATTTTATAAAATGAACTCTCGATTTATATGTATGTATGTATGTATGTAGTATGTATGTATGTAGTATGTATGTATGTATGTATGTATGTATGTATGTATGCATGTATGTATGTATGTATGCATGTATGTATGAGAAAATGTCACATTTATCTGAATAACAGCATGTCAACCACTTCCATCTTGCAATGCCAATTTAGTACGGCGGGAGAGATCAAAAGCAAGAGAGAGAGAGAAGGCTTTGATCGGCGTTTCAGTATTAACCTGAAATGTGCAATTCTCAGACTCTGAGATGAAAGTCAACAGCAGAGAGCAGAGAGATTCACAGTTTGTCAAAAAAGATGTGTTTTTGGGTCGCTCTGTCAAAAGAGAAAGTATGAGACCAAAGACAAGCATAAAGCAAATTATATTTCTATTCATGATAACAATTTTATACTTATAGTTATTAGGTAGTCTGACTTGGATATAAAGAAATAAAAGAATTTTAATGTTATTTTTAATGACAAATCTGCACTTATAAAAATATGAAGCAGCTATGAATGCAATGCAAATGTATGTGTATTCACTTGTTATTGATTCTGAGGTATTTTACTACAAATATGATAATGAGCGATATATCTATGCATAACAAAAGTTAAAAATTCACTTATTTTCAAAATTTTAAGTAATATTTTCCCAATATGTATAAACACTATGACGTGATACTTATGAATGTCACCCATTGGCACTTGAGTGGGTATAGCTCCTGGAACTTATCCAACATGTTTCGAGTTCTACACCCGAAGTAGCTGGAATCCAATCTGCCCTCCGACGTGTCGGTAAATGAGTAGCTTCCATTTATCAGGACCTGCCTTGAATTTTCCAAGTAACCGAACAGCCTCTCTTTGACAGAGCTACTTTGGGATAAGAAGGAGAGGGTATCTGCCGGCGTCCCTTGTGTTGTTAGATATTCTTTGTCAACCCAATAGACTAAATGAATATAATTTCTGTTGTATAAGTTTTCTGATGAAACGAAATCATCAAAACCTAGGGCATTGCTGAAGACATATACGACCTTTCCACCGCTCACTACTCTCGTGATTACCTAATTGTGTTTACGGGAAAGAGCCCAAAGCTCGTATCTTCCCGTCTCCTGATCGGTTCCGTGTGTATGTATATATATATATATATATATATATATATAATATATATATATATATATATATATATATATATATATATATATATATATATATATATATATATATATATATATATATATATATATATATATATATATATATATATATATATATATATATATATATATATATATATATATATATATATATATATATATATATATATATATTTAATTTATTTATGATTTAGCGTTATTTTTCCCGGCTATCTGTAATTTAAGATACGTAATTTGATCACTGACGTCAAGGAGTAAGGATTCAAGATTATGGAGTCTTTCTATGATCACTTTGTTCTCATACTTGACATCAGTTGCTTCTTTATTCTCGATCGTTCCCAAGTAACTTTCGAGGAAGTTTTGATTTTGGTGATAGAAAGTGTACTTCGTCGTGACAAACCTCCTCTTGAGAGAGGGAAAACAAACGTCGTATCTGAATATGAGCTGAGCGTAGATGACTAGCCTCCTATATTCATTGTCCAATTCTTTACCCTTGGATTTTTTAGTTCTCTCCCTGGTAATTAGGCTGACGATCAAACAGCCAATGGTCGTTATGAAGAGGAAAAAGATAACGTTGCTTAATATTGGATAAGTCAAAGGCTGTTCCACAAATGTGTCGGTGTACCCTAAGTCCAACAACATCCAAACTAAAGTACTGCCAGTGGCTTGGAATACAGAACTGTAGGCTTTCTGTTCAAACAAGAGGAGGTGGAATATAAAGGCAAATATGATGACAAATGTCACTAAGAAATAGGCCACTTTCACGAGAATTTCCAGGAAGTCCTTGGTTATTGGTAGAAATACGGACGTGAGGGCTTGATTCACAGAATTGACTAAATGGAGCCAGGCTAGAAGGACGGCGAATATGCCACATTGCCATGCCAAGTCCTGTGGAGAGAAAAAAAATACTGATTTACGAACTCTCTCACTCTTCTTCTTCTTCTTTTAGTTATTCCAGCGAAACACTGCTTCACAGTCCGACTCATTAAACTTTATTAGTGTTTATGCTCTTTCACATTTCCACAGAGAAAATATTAACATAGACTTTTCAAACCCGAATCTTCAATATAAGAAAAATATTATGAGAAGTGTTTTGGTAATAACTCAATTAAAATGTTGATAACAGGAAATTTTCTATTTCACCTATTTTTACCTGAAAATTAGTGGTGGCAATATCGACTTGTATTTTACTCTAAATTGTATGATTTTCATTATAAAAACTTTTGAATGGTTATTTCTGACTCTCATGCACATTAAATGCTAAGTTTATATATATATATATATATATATATATATATATATATATATATATATATATATATATATATATATATATATATATATATATATATATATATATATATATATATATATATATATATATATATATATATATTGTGGTTTTTTACAAGGCTAACATTATTTTTTTTATTTTTCTACTACTACTACTTCGTTCTTTAAATTTATTATATTCATATCTTATGCAGCAAGCTTTACAATAATCATCATGTCTTTAAAAAAAATAATTACCAGAGCATACCATTTACATTCAAAAACCTTGAAAATATTGTCATTAGCTCTTGCCTTTAGGATCACCTCATCAGCATAACTAATAGTTTTGGGAAGACTTACCTCTTGTAGTAGGCCTAGGCGCTCAGTATAACACATCCCAAATGGAACGAATATGAGAACCATAGTCATGATAAGCTGGATAATTTCAATAACAGCATGGGATAGATTTTCTGTTCTCCAGTAGCGGCACTTCAGCTGAAATGATAAAAGTCATTAAAGTTCACTTCTGGGAAGAAACATACACCCGCACACACACACACACACACACACACACACACACACACACACACACACACACACACACACACACACGTAAACACAATTAGGTAATCACAATTAGGTAATCACACACACAGTTTCCTTGACCAGCATAGTTTGCAAAGTTATGGAGAAACTACTAAGGAAACATATCTCTCTTCACTTGGAATCCTTCAACTTTTTGTCAGTGAGGCAACATGGCTTCAGAGAAGGTAGATCAACAGTAACAAACTTATTAGAATTTTATGATGAGGTAAGCCAAATCTTACAGGAAAGAGAGGGCTGGGCAGATTGCATATTCCTAGACTTCCAGAAAGCGTTTGACACTGTTCCACATGGGAGACTTATTAGGAAGCTGCAATCAATGGCTAGAATAGGTGGAAATGTTTTGGAATGGATAAAAACTTACTTAGAAGGAAGGGAACAGAGGGTTAGAGTAAGACACTCAGTGTCTGAATGGAGAAGAGTTAGTAGTGGAGTTCCACAGGGTTCAGTTTTAGGGCCACTTTTGTTCCTTGTATATGTAAATGACCTACCAGAGTGTGTAAATTCATTCATGAATATGTTTGCAGATGATGCAAAGATTGTGAAGAAAGTAAAAAACGAGAACAATGGTAGAGAGCTTCAGGAGGATCTAAATAATCTGCATGAGTGGTCAGAAAAGTGGCTAATGAAATTCAATACTTCAAAATGTAAGGTAATGAGAATGGGTACAAGTGCAAGAAGGCCCAAGCTTGACTACTCGGTGGCTGGAGTACAACTTCAAGAGACAGAAAATGAGAGAGATCTAGGAGTAAACATACTGGCAGATTTGCCTCCAGAAATACATATAAATGGCATAGTAAGGGCAGCATATGCATTCTTATCAAATGTAAGGGTAGCCTTCAGGCACATGGACAAGGAAATGTTCAGAAATATTTATGAAACCTATGTGAGGCCAAAACTCGAATATACAGCCCCCTTTTGGAATCCGCACTTGAAAAAGCACATAGCTAAGCTTGAAAAGTTCAAAGACATGCCACGAAACTGGTGCCAGAAATACGCAATCTCAGTTATGATGAGAGGCTGAGGGAATTAGACTTACCATCACTCGAAGCTAGAAGAGTGAGGGGGGATATGGTGACAGTCTTTAAATTCCTTCATGGTTATGATAGAGTGGATAAGGATCGATATTTTGATATGGCTGGCTCTAGAACTAGAGGTCATAGTTTGAAGCTTCGTAAGAAAACTTCTTTGCAGGATGTAAGGAAATACTTTTTCAGTGCAAGAGTAGTTGATAATTGAAATTCCCTAAGCGAGGAGGTAGTTAATGCTATCTCAATCCATAGTTTTAAGGACAGGTATGATAAGTATGACTAAGTATAAAATGGAACCGATGAGGAGACGGGAAGATACGAGCTTTGGGCTCTTTCCCGTAAACACAATTAGGTAATCACACACACACACACACACACACACACACACACACACACACACACACACACACACACACACATATATAAATGGCATGGTAAGGGCAGCATATGCATTCTTATCAAATGTAAGGGTAGCCTTCAGGCACATGGACAAGGAAATGTTCAGAAATATTTATGTAACCTATGTGAGGCCAAAACTCGAATATGCAGCCCCCTTTTGGAATCCGCACTTGAAAAAGCACATAGCTAAGCTTGAAAAAGTTCAAAGACATGCCACGAAACTGGTGCCAGAAATACGCAATCTCAGTTATGATGAGAGGCTGAGGGAATTAGACTTACCATCACTCGAAGCTAGAAGAGTGAGGGGGGATATGGTGACAGTCTTTAAATTCCTTCATGGTTATGATAGAGTGGATAGGGATCGATATTTTGATATGGCTGGCTCTAGAACTAGAGGTCATAGTTTGAAGCTTTGTAAGAAAACTTCTTTGCAGGATGTAAGGAAATACTTTTTCAGTGCAAGAGTAGTTGATAATTGGAATTCGCTAAGCGAGGAGGTAGTTAATGCTATCTCAATCCATAGTTTTAAGGACAGGTATGATAAGTATGACTAAGTATAAAATGGAACCGATGAGGAGACGGGAAGATACGAGCTTTGGGCTCTTTCCCGTAAACACAATTAGGTAATCACACACACACACACACACACACACACACACACACACACACACACACACACACACACACACACACACACACACACACACACACCAGTCGCACGGACATTTTTTGGATAGGGATCGATATTTTGATATGGCTGGCTCTAGAACTAGAGGTCATAGTTTGAAGCTTCGTAAGAAAACTTCTTTGCAGGATGTAAGGAAATACTTTTTCAGTGTAAGAGTAGTTGATAATTGGAATTCGCTAAGCGAGGAGGTAGTTAATGCTATCTCAATCCATAGTTTTAAGGACAGGTATGATAAGTATCACTTAAGTATAAAATGGAACCGATCAGGAGACGGGAAGATACGAGCTTTGGGCTCTTTCCCGTAAACACAATTAGGTAATCACACATATGTATTAATAGAGCCTACAGTTATAAGAAAAAGACCAAAGATAGTTTTCCGTTTTTGGACCATGTAGAGCTCATAAAATTTCTTGATCATGGTTTAACTTCATATTTGTACGATACTGAAAGATGATTGGTACACTATACAGTATATTTGAACTAGATTCTTATGGTGATATAAGTTAAAATTGTATTATTAAATTAAAAACCAATGGAATTCAGGAGCAAATGAGGAAAATTTTTACACAATAGTAGACATAAGGCTAAGAAAAGTGCTTCTTGTTACCTTTGCTATATAGAAGATTTCCAGCATAACCTTAAGAATCCAAGTTATGCAGACCCAATAATAGAATCCAGTATAAGGATCTACAGCTTGCCTGAACGCTTCAACGCTTTCCATGTGATCTGGTATTGGTACAGAAGAATTCAGGTTTTCTACTGATATATTTGGGATGTGTTTTGAGGCTTCACAGAATTCCTCCTTTGAAATGTTAAAGGCATTGTTGATGTGGACCCAATTCCTGAATGCAGAAAATAACTCATTATACAAGATTAAGGAAGTGGAATAGTGGCTGCATGGTCAGAATTAATAATTCAAAGTAAATGTCGACACATCTTTAGAAATGTTAAGTGCAGCTGGTCAGTGGTAGCAAATAGCAAAAACTTCAGTTGTAATGTGCAAGAATTACATGAGTGATTGTACAGAACCTTTGTATGAAAAAAAAACATTTAAAATAAAGTTTACATTATTCTCCTGAGCCGTAAATATATTGTTTGTTCAGAACAGAGATATTCTTTTCCTGAAGCAGCTTGCAACCAAACATCAGGTGAAGGAAAAGTTGCCTTGAAAAGAAGCAGAGTTCTGTAATGTGAACTTACCATGAAGTTGCCATAAGACTGATGAGTGCAGCCAGATAGATTACTTGGACGACTAGCAGTTTGCTGTGAATGAGAAAAATATATGAATGCCATTTGTGTTTCAACCAGTACTGCGTAACGGGATGCTTCAACAACTCAACTTCATTATTCTTGATAATCAGGCTGACGGGATTGTTTTCAGCCCAGTCGTATATATCAGTATAGTGTTCCAAGGCATTTTTCTTCAGCTTTCCAGTTTCGTCATCAAAGGGACTGCTTTCCTCTGGAAAAAAAAATAAGAAGCACCTTGCACATATGAGAAAATAATCTCATGAATCATAACAGCATGGAGAAATATTTATTCTCTTTTATAATAATAATAATAATAATAATAATAATACTTTATTTCCATTTCAATACAATGGGTATTCGTCAGCCAGGGTAAGCCCCAACCCCCCACTGTGGTGTCCACCCACAGCAGTTCCTGCCAGTAAACAGCTTAAACTCTCGGTCTTGGACGGGAACCGATCTTTCGACCTCATGAATGCGAAGCCAGCGCATTACCACTGTACTAAGCCAAGTCTTTTGTTTATTTCTAAGGCAGCTTACCTCTGTGGCCTCAGCATATGCTTTAATAATTCGAGTCAAGGAAACAAAACATCATTAAAATATTTGCATATTTTTGATGATATCGCAAAAAATTAAATCCATAAGATGAACAGAAAGATTAAGTAGTTTAGACAGCAAGGGAGTAGCACGCTTATTCTAACTTCGTTTAATACTTTCATAAAAAACATCATTAATTAAACTCTTATAAGAAAAAGTAGAGACATATAAGAGAACGCTTGAATTTGAGAGCTAATAGTTCACCTTCATAAAAACCAGAGAGATGAATAAGGAAATAAAACAAAGCAAATTGTGGCATCTATACAAAGGACTTTTTAAATGGACTGAATTTAGGCAAATGACCAGATGATCAGAATATTTTATCAGAAGATTGAAAATAGGAGGTACATGTGTTAATATAGGAAGCAATACTTTTTATAACAACTGTTAAGCAAGGTGGATAATCAAATTCAAGAAGGACTCCTTCACTTAAAGATACAACCCCTAACTTTGCATATCTGTTGGTATACTCATGTAGCCAAGTTTTTGACATGGTTCCATCACACACACACACGCACATACATACATACATACATACGTACATACATACATACATACATACATACATACATACATACATACATACACATAAATTCATGCCAGACAAAGGGGAGATAAAGAAGATAATGACAGAAGATCAGGGGATGGGGCCTCATTAAGATTGTTATACACAAATGCTGATGGATTAGCTGGTAAGGCAGTAGAATTAAAAGATAGGATTCACAACAGTAAGGCAGATATAGTAGCAATTACAGAGACTAAGTTGAGTGAGGACATAAACAGTGTCACAGTTTTTCCTAAGGGCTTCAGAATACTAAGGGTCGAAAGATCTGAGAGGACTGGTGGAGGGATAGCACTGCTCATAAGTGAGAGGATTCAAGTTGAAGAGATAAACTTGGCTATAGAAAGTGAGTTCAGGGAATTTCTTGTTGCTCGCATAAATACTGGGTCAGAGAGCATTATAATAACTGTTGTATACAACCCACCAAGGAACCAAAATAGGCTTGAAATTTATGAGGAAAGTCATATAGGTACGATTGAAGTCATAAACTCAGTTGTTAACATGGCGCGGGAGAAAAAATGTAGGATTTTGATTATGGGAGACTTTAATCATAAAGAGATAGATTGGATAAATCTTGACCCACACAGTGGTGAGGACTCCTTTGGGGCAAGATTCCTAGATTGCGTACAAGGGAATTTCCTACACCAACATGTAATGGAACCAACAAGAGCCAGGGGTGGGGATGAGCCATCACTACTTGATCTGGTGTTCACAGATAATGTGTTGGATATTGAAAATATTGAGTATGAACCACCAATTGGAAAGAGTGACCACTGTGTGTTGTTGATGGAGTATATCATTGAAGACATTCTTCCTGAGAGTAGAGGCACTGAGGACATGAGGAGGAACTATCAGAAAGGAGATTACATCAAAATGAATGAGCTTTTTGCAGTTATTGACTGGAGAACCTTATTTTACAACAAATCTGTACAAGAAATGTATGACATCTTTTGTGAGAAATATGGGAAGATAGTAGATTGCTGCATACCTGTCACCAAAGTAGGTGTAATTCATGCCAGAGAGAAATGGTTCGATAATGGGTGTAAAAGAGCTAAGGAGTGGAGAGACAAATGCTGGAAAAGGTATAGGAGAAGAAAAAACATAAATGCCTGGCAAACCTACAAAAGAGCAAGAAACGACTACCTAAGTAAAAGGAGAGAGGCAGAGAAAGATTATGAGAGGGACATCACCAGGAAGGCTAAAGAAAATCCCAAGCTTTTCCACAGCTTTATCAGAGGAAAACTGAAGGTAAAAGAACAGGTTTTAAGGCTAAAGAGAGCGGATGGAAGCATCACTGAGACGGACGAAGAGATCTGCAAAGAATTGAACAAGGAGTTTCAGTCAGTATTTACAGTAGAAAATACCCCACCCCCTCAGATTGCAGTGATAGAAGCTCAAGGGCCGGTATTAGAGAACATCAACCTTACAGCCACAGAGGTATGCAAAGCGCTGATGGATTTAGATGTTCATAAAGCTACAGGTCCTGATGACATATCCCCTCATGTGCTTAAAAAATGCGCAAACACAATATCAGTGGTACTAAGTATCATATTTAAGGAGTCATTGGAGTCGGGGGAGATTCCAAGATGCTGGAAACAAGCAAATGTGATACCTATCTTCAAAAAGGGAAGGAGGGATACGGCTCTGAACTATAGACCAGTTTCCTTGACCAGCATAGTTTGCAAACTTATGGAGAAACTACTAAGGAAACATATCTCTCTTCACTTGGAATCCTTCAACTTTTTGTCAGTGAGGCAACATGGCTTCAGAGAAGGAAGATCAACAGTAACAAACTTATTAGAATTTTATGATGAGGTAAGCCAAATCTTACAGGAAAGAGAGGGCTGGGCAGATTGCATATTCCTAGACTTCCAGAAAGCGTTTGACACTGTTCCACATGGGAGACTTATTAGGAAGCTGCAATCAATGGCTAGAATAGGTGGAAATGTCTTGGAATGGATAAAAACTTACTTAGAAGGAAGGGAACAGAGGGTTAGAGTAAGACACTCAGTGTCTGAATGGAGAAGAGTTAGTAGTGGAGTTCCACAGGGTTCAGTTTTAGGGCCACTTTTGTTCCTTGTATATGTAAATGACCTACCAGAGTCTGTAAATTCATTCATGAATATGTTTGCAGATGATGCAAAGATTGTGAAGAAAGTAAAAAACGAGAACAATGGTAGAGAACTTCAGGAGGATCTAAATAATCTGCATGAGTGGTCAGAAAAGTGGCTAATGAAATTCAATACCTCAAAATGTAAGGTAATGAGAATGGGTACAAGTGCAAGAAGGCCCAAGCTTGACTACTCGGTGGCTGGAGTACAACTTCAGGAGACAGAAAATGAGAGAGATCTAGGAGTAAACATATTGGCAGATTTGTCTCCAGAAATACATATAAATGGCGTAGTAAGGGCAGCATATGCATTCTTATCAAATGTAAGGGTAGCCTTCAGGCACATGGACAAGGAAATGTTCAGAAATATTTATGTAACCTATGTGAGGCCAAAACTCGAATATGCAGCCCCCTTTTGGAATCCGCACTTGAAAAAGCACATAGCTAAGCTTGAAAAAGTTCAAAGACATGCCACGAAACTGGTGCCAGAAATACGCAATCTCGGTTATGATGAGAGGCTGAGGGAATTAGACTTGCCATCACTCGAAGCTAGAAGAGTAAGGGGGGATATGGTGACAGTCTTTAAATTCCTTCATGGTTATGATAGCGTGGATAGGGATCGATATTTCGATATGGCTGGCTCTAGAACTAGAGGTCATAGTTTGAAGCTTCGGAAGAAAACTTGTTTGCAGGATGTAAGGAAATACTTTTTCAGTGTAAGAGTAGTTGATAATTGGAATTCGCTAAGCGAGGAGGTAGTTAATGCTACCTCAATCCATAGTTTTAAGGACAGGTATGATAAGTATCACTAAGTCTAAAAATGGAACCGATCAGGAGACGGGAAGATACGAGCTTTGGGCTCTTTCCCGTAAACACAATTAGGTAATCACAATTAGGTAATCACACACACACTACTGTTGCACCTTTTCCTAGACAGTTTTATATATCTTACTGTGAAGTTATATATGTACCCTTGTTTCATGTCTGGTTGTACTTCAACGCGTTGCTGTCATTACCCAGGTCAGTTACTGATGCCTGATGGTAAAAGGGGAAGTAGGGTTAATTATGATTGTGTGACTTACAGTATCAGTACCTTTACCTATGCCAGTTTCTAGCTCAGACTTCTTAGAAAGCAAATACACGGACTTGTATTTTGTGATGAATTACATCTGCCAAAACAAGTCCTTCGCAAGAAGGCAACCGTCCTAGCCCTTGGTAGATAAGGGAGTCCATGACGTAAAACCGATAGTACATTACCATAAATGCTTTGTATTTTGTTTCATACACATACTTTTCTACAGTTAATTACCTTCCATATAATAATTATCCTCTAGAATCGTGAAATTAAAGGTGGTTTGGTCAGCGGATTTGGAAGTGATGTGTTTTCCAAGAACTTTGAGAGCCAAATCAGGATATATATTAATCAACATTTTGAAGTTCTCCGGTTGTAGCTTCTTCCCAGTGGAGAATGCATCGGACCACAAAGAACTGTCTATGATGGCCTCTATAATTTCCCTGTGAAATGTTTCATCATTATTAAGACTGTGCAAGTATAGCATTGTATTATGAAACACATTATATTTCCACAATATAACGAGTATGCAAGCTATTAGTAAAGACGAAATAATCATACCTGTTCTCTTTGTCGATTGCCTTTTCCATATATTTTCTCATTCTAAATTTTAGGAGCAATATGTTGACCAGGAACTTTGGATTTTTCTGTTTTGGTAGTCCGTGTCTTGGTTCGGAGAAAGATACTCTTAATAAATAAATTACAGTTTCTTGCGCTTTTTCCATATTCTGAAAGGCGAGATCCAATGGAAAAAAACCATTTTTATCAATCTTGTGGAGATTTGATGATGCACTCTCTACCAGAATTTCACAACATCTTGTTTTTCCTAATGATGCAGCCACGTGAAGTGCAGTGCAGCCTCTCAAATCCTGTTTTCCCTCTGATATACTGCTAGCTACTAACCTTCTTACGATTTTCTCATTAGCTTTTCTTACTGCTACGTGAAGAGCTGTTTGGCCATAGCAGTCCTCGTCTGATGGGCTTAGTTGCTGATATGCTATTTCCTTACAAATGAAATCGACAGTTTCAATATGGCAGCTCTTGGCTGCCATGTGGAGAGGAGTTTGTCCATCTTTATTCTTCTGTGTTAGTATTGAGTTGTCCTTAAGCAGTAACTTCTCGCAGGCTGTATACAATCCACTTTCAGCAGCTTTATGTAAAGGATAAATGTCATTACAAGAAAGAGATGGCGTAGCCCCAGCTTTCAGTAAGATATCAACACATCTCAATGACCTACATGATATTGCATAAAGTAGAGGAGTTCCAACTGCTCCTTCCCATTTGTTTATTTTTTCTTTAACAATGCTGTACTCGAGTAAATACTTCATGCACTTGCCAGAGTTTTCGGTAGCGGCAAAATGAAGAATATTTTTACCACGTTCATCCACCTGAAAAACATCGGGTTGGACTGCATTATAAAGAACCTCCAAGCAATTTGCAATTTTCTGACCAGCTGCTTCATGAAGAGGAGTTACTCCCTGGTTGTTTTGACAAACAGGATTGGCCTCGTTATTAAGTAAGAGTGTTACGATATCTTGGTAGCTCCCATTAACAGCATAATGCAAGGCTGTATTCCCTTTGTTGTCAGGTTCATCAATATGAAAACTCTTTGAATTCTCTTTACACTCTTGACAATTAGTTTTGTCTACTGCACTGCTGAGGTAATGGCCGCTGCGTGAGCATCCCTTGAGTAGAGCATCCACACACTTTGTGTATCCTTTGGCAGCTGCGTAATGCAGAGGTAGAGATTGATCCCTGTCTTTTAGATATCGGTCTGCGCCATGAAAGAGGAATTTTTTCACTATTTCCTCATTGCCATTCTGAGCAGCTAGATGTAAAGGTGTCATATCCGTTTTGTCTCTGAGATTTATATCAAAGTCAGGGTGGCTTAGAAGCTCATCAATGCCATCATTGTCACATAGTTTAACACAGCTGTGAATTTCTGTAAACTCCAGTGTCCTACGTGGCGTTTCCTCTTTTTCTTCTTCTTCTTCTTTCTCGCCCTCGGTATTGTCGTTGCCATCTTCTTTGGCTTTGCGGAAATTGCCACCAAAAGGAGACAGGAATCTTTTAGCAGTGATAACTTTCATCGACACATCGTGCACTTTATCACCGCGAATTTGCTTGCCTTTTCTGGAATATAGATGTTAAGGAATATATTTTAATATCAGATTGCATCTGTGTATTGCACAGTCAAACTGTAAGGCATAAGTGTATTAGAACTATGTCATATATTTCATAGCATAAGTTCAAGTAATGAATAATTGAAATTGTACTTCACAGTATAATTAATGAATATGTCATTTCAGTAATTACATATTTGCACGTGAAGAAAAAGTATGACTCGAATTACTTAGATTTATATTGACAATTCTTCTCATATACTCACTAATAATTGAAGACGCATGCATACATACATACGTGCATGAATCCATGCATGCAATTATGCATACATGCATACATACATACACATACATGCATACATACATACAAACTTTTTTAGACTTACTTTTTCTTTTCTTTTCTTTCTGGAGTCTGAGCACCTCCTGCATTAGCCTCCACATCAGTATCTGGAATGTTAGCTGTACACATATCGTTATTTACAATCTCATAATTACGTACTTGAAATATGACTTACTGTATATTCCCTAATGCCATCTCTAATGATGAATAAGCAAATTAATGGAAAAAATGCCTAATTATATGCCAATTAACATAATTTTTAAGTTTAATCTCATTAATATAGTTATGATTACTATAGAAATGTTCAAAGCAGATTTTTATTTGCTTTGTGGCGTAGAACTTCTGGACATATGTGTAACTAGGTGGAATGAGCTGTGTCTGAATTCGTGTCATTTGCTATATTAGACAATAATTAACCCACTATACCTCAGAAATTCGTCTTTACTTTTTTGTGATGATATTAATAATAATAATAATAATAATAATAATAATAATAATAATAATAATAATAATAATAATAATACATTCTTTTTTGATTGAGGGAAACAAAGTAAAAAAGACATATCAGTGACTTAAGTGTCTGGTACCCACCCAGGAGGTCCTGATATAAAGTCCACAAGAAAGTCTTAAGGGATTGCATAAAATGTAGAAAAATGTGGCATCCCTCCTATAGGAGCTCCTCTTGCCTCAGCTGCATTATGAGTACACCATAAAATGTGCTGCTTAGTATGTGAAGAGTATCTTCAAACGCCACTAGTAAGGTATATGGAAGAATGTTAATTGAGAGAATTGGGAAAGGTACAGAGAGACTGATTGAGGAAGAATAGTGTAGGTCCAGGCGAGGAAGAGTATGTGTGGATCAGGCGTTTGTAGCAAGACAGGTGTGTGTTAAGTTCTTAGAGAAAGGTAGGGACACTTTTTGGACCTTTATGGAATTAGCAAAAGAGTATGACAGGGTTGATGGAGAGGCGTTGTGGAGTGTGTTGTGACTGTATGGAGTAAGTGGAAGTTTGTTAAATCCTGTGAAGAGTTTTTATATGAATAGTAGAGCATGTGTGAGAGTCGGGTCGGGAAAGGTATGAGTGATTGGTGTAAGGTGAATGTCGGGTTACGTCAAGGTTGTGTAATATCGCTGTGGTGTTTAATTTGTATATTACTAGTGGTAAACGAGGTAAATGAAAGAGTATTTGACAGAGGCTCGGAATTAGTGGGTGAGTATAGAAGGGTGTGGAATTTGAATCAATTACTATTCGCAGATGACACATATTTTATATAAATTTTTAATTTAGTATTCCAAAATTTTACTAAATTCTTTCACGATCTTTAAAAAGTTTGATACAAATGCTTTAGTCTTCAAAAATTTCTCAAATTAATTTAACTAAAGCTCTGATCAGTTTCTAAGTCGGCAAAATGCTCACTCCACAACTCGAATGAGTGTATGTGTGCATACACACAGACACAAATATGTTTGTGTATGTGTGTGTTTGTATGCACACATACACTTAAACTCACACCATTACTATTATTACACAAAACGTCAAAGCCTAACTTACCATTAGCTGCATTTCCTCTGATGATCCTGTTGGCAGCGTTTTTCAACATTCTAGAGGCTATGGCTGTGAACAACAAAAATACCAAGATAATTTGTTATTAAAAGAGAGAGAGAGAGAGAGAGAGAGAGAGAGAGAGAGTTACATATCGCTCTCTTATGTATATGCCAAACCGGATATGATAAAACTTCAGTGATTCCAAGAATATATGTTTTTATATCCTAATATACACCTGGATATATCCATTAAATTTAGAGAAAGTTTGTGGGTAATTATTATTATATCTTATATAGCCTAAAATTCCTTTGGATATATAGCATAATTTAAAAAAATTTAGACGGTTGCGTATATATATATATATATATATATATATATATATATATATATATATATATATATATATATTTGTTTTTATGATTGTGACACCAGGACGGGCCAAAACAAATATAAAATGAAACAGCCCTCATCGGGCCTGGGCACGAAGAATACATAAAGTAAAGAGAAACAGAGTTGGAGAGTGTAATAACTTTTCAGATGTGAAGGGATAATAAAAGATGCGTAATGAATATCCAAGAATATTCAGTGTAGCTGTAGGCATAGAAAAAGAACCGTAACTGAAGGAAGACTTAACATCGAACTGTCCTGGACAGACCTATTTAAGTTCCAAAAAAAAATCTTCAGCTGTATTATCGCAACGAGCGGCTGGTGCCATAAGCCAACCTACTACATAATAAATATTTTATATCCTATATTATATATATATATATATATATATATATATATATATATATATATATATATATATATATATATATATATATATATATATATATATCCCTTAAACGAGAAAAGTTTGATAATAGTTCTTAATGTACGTTATATCCTCAAAGGTAGTTCCTCTCGTATTGTATATCCTTGAGTACTTTTAAGATAAGCTAAAAATTACGTTACATGTTATATCTTATTATATCCATAGATATACTCTATCCAAAGAAAACCATGATTATAGTTCTACATGCGCATAATATCCTCAAATACCGCAGCGTATGCTTACTGAATTAAGAAAATCACGCAAGAATTGCTCTCCAGTCCTCTGAATTCCACAATATGCGGGATTATGTCAGTGAGGCCCTCCGGCCGTGGAAGATTAATTCCAAAATCTTGAAAAGGACGATGTAAACGCAGGGAGAACCATCTGTAAAGATGATACCTGAAAACGTATTGCTAACCTTCGTTCGTAGACATTGAAATTTAAGTTTTTCTATGAAAGTATTCTATCATACACAAATCTCTAGTTATTATTCGGAGTTGAATAGTATATGATTCTTGACGTCTTCTTCTTCTTCTTCTTCTTCTTCTTCTTCTTCTTCTTCTTCTTCTTCTTCATCATCACCTTTTTCTTGTGTCCCTTTTCTTCTTTTTCTGCTTCTACTGTTTTCCTATTTTTCTTCTTCTTCTTCTTCTTCTTCTTCTTCTTCTTCTTCTTCTTCTTCTTCTTCTTCTTCTTCTTCATCATCATCATCACCTTTTTCTTGTGTCCTTTTTCATTTTTTTCTGCTTCTACTGTTTTCCTATTTTTATTTTTCTTCTTCTTCTTTTTCTTCTTCTCCATCAGCAGTTCCTGTTTCTTCATCAGCAGCTCCTGCTTCTCCTCCTCCTCCCAGTCGTAAAGTCTGTTTTTATCAGGGTTACGACCAAGGTTCTCTGTTAATTTTTGGGAATAGCCAAGTCATCATATGTCGAAAGTGCAATGATTATAATTTGTTTTACTTCCCCCAATATTTCTCAAAAGAACTCCATGAATAATAATAATAATAATAATAATAATATTAATAATAATAATAATAATAATAATAATAATAATAATAATAATAATAATAATAATAATAATAATATAAATACTAATAATAATAATAATAATAATAATAATAATAATAATAATAATAATAATATTATTATTATTATTATTATTATTAAATGCAGTAGTAGTAGTAGTAGTAGTAGTAGTAGTAGTAGTAGTAGTAGTAGTAGAAGTGGTATAGATTTCTTTACATATTAGCTCCGATACTAGAAATTTTGCCTCTAACATAGCCTGAATTCGTGAGAATACTGTTCTATTATTGACTCCACATATCTATTGCTGATATGATTGTGGCTAAGAGATGAGGGAAGCTCCTACCCTCTCCTCTTAATCCTCAGTTTGCTGAGGCGAAAATAACCTATATTGTGGCAATGCTACTCCCCTCTTCTGTCTATTTCTAATCATGTCTTAAGACATGAAAGGAATATGAAGTGAAGAATTCTTTCTCCTCGATTATCTAGGATATCGCTTTTAGTCGCCTTCTACAATACAAAGAACCAAAGTGTGCTAATTTTTCTCTTCCGTTTTAGGGACAAATAATTAGGTACATAGGTAAATAAGTACGTATGTAAAAAGTAAGTACAATAAGCAAGCAATTAAGCAATAAATTTAAGTAATAAGTAAATAAATAATCAAATAAATAAATAATGAAAAAAAATCGCTAAAATTGTTGAAAATAATGAAGAGAAATATATTAAATACACAGAAATCCCTTTAATTTTTTTTTTTTTACTTTTACTTTCCACGATAGGGACTCGAACTGGGTCCTGTACCTCATGTGGGAAACTCTTGGTGCCTTTTGAGAAGAATCCTTCGGTTAACTTGTATATTTGGTGCAACCGGAAGTGGTGTTTGCTGCGGGCGGGGAAATTTTCCTTGTATATATGAATCAGTGCTATGTTGCCATACGATATTTATTATTAATATTTCTTCATGCCTGTGTTTGGGTTTTTTTCATCATTATTATTATTATGATGATATATATATATATATATATATATATATATATATATATATATATATATATATATATATATATATATATATATATATATATATATATATATATATATATATATATATATATATATATATATATATTCTGGTCCTTGATAAATGACATGTACATTGCTCAGAATTACAGTAACAGCATTAGTAGAATATTAACAAAAGTAATTAGTCTCGCATTAGTGACTAATGCACATAATTATACCTTTATATATAATATATATATATATATATATATATATATATATATATATATATATATATATATATATATATATATATATATATATATGCCACTAGGGGTTCATACCAACTCAACTTGGTGCCGGTTCCAAGTCATGATCAGTGTTGAGGGCTGGTTTCCAGCAGTAAAATACTGAGGCAAAGCCAATGCTAGTCTCCCAAAGGCTAGTAATAGACTGCAATCCTTACAACTATGGGAAAACTGCTTATAAGAAGGTCGAAAAAGGAAATACAATCTTCGACCTTTAAGTATTAATTCATTCTTACTCGTGAAATTTATTTCTGGATTATATTCTGACCATTACCTGTGCTTATGTGTGTGCATTTTTTTTTTCTTAATTGAGACTTACGGCACGGACAATTTTA
Organism: Halocaridina rubra; assembly: GCA_037179515.1. NCBI lineage: Eukaryota > Metazoa > Arthropoda > Malacostraca > Decapoda > Atyidae > Halocaridina > Halocaridina rubra. The sequence continues at coordinate 125,610 of JAXCGZ010007572.1, forward strand.
CCCAGAGTGATTCATTCTTTACCAGCTATACCTCACTTTAACCGAATCTCACTTAGTGGTAAATTAATGGTTAAGTTATTTAATATTTATAGACTATCCTTTTCTGTCTCATTTAGAAGTCGAATTGTTACACTTTGGCCAGCTTTTTAAAACGGTTTAAACCTAGGATACCATATTGTTAGTTAGCTAGACACACAAATGGATTTCATAAACACATCTTACGCGGTTCTGTGTATTTTCTAGGATCCCGTACGGGATCCTAGCCTGTCTATGGCCCGATTTCTTAAACAATGTAAACCTAGGATACCATATTGTTAGTTAGCTAGACACACAAATGGATTTCATAAACGCATCTGACGCGGTTCTGCGTATGTCTAGGATCCTGTACGGGATCCTAGCCATACACAGAACCGCGTCAGATGCGTTTATGAAATCCATTTATGTGTGTCAAGCTAACAATATCGTATCCTAGATTTACACTGTTTTAAGATATTGGGCCTAGAATCCCGTACGGGATCCTAGCCATACACAGAACCGCGTCAGATGCGTTTATGAAATCCATTTGTGTGTGTCTAGCTAACTAACAATATGGTATCCTAGGTTTACATTGTTTAAGAAATCGGGCCTTTACATGAAAGGAGACTTAATAATTTTCTCCTGATGACGTAATGTTACGTCATCGAAAGCTGATCTACTGAGAATTAAATATCGTATTATTACGTCACCAGAATCCCCAAAAGCAGAAACCGAGCATTGCTTTTTCTCGTTCAAACATTTGTGAATAAGCACATAAACGTGTATACTAGTATGGATTATTTTACGTAAATTCTGCTGTTTGAGAGACTAGACCACAGGAAACTACGAACAGTGCGTATTTTCCTATAAAGTATATTTAATGAGTAAACACTTATTTTTTTCTTTGATACGGGTTTGATTTTATAAAGCTGGGAGACTGGGGAGTTTGACCTACGATTCTACAGTCGTTATTTATATAACTTAAGACACTGGAACCAGAAGCATTTGTTCTAGTCTTTTAAATATGTAAATGAACACATATTTTATAAAGCTGGGAGACTGGGGAGTTTGACCTACGATTCTACAGTCGTTATTTATATAACTTAAGACACTGGAAACAGAAGCATTTGTTCTAGTCCATTAAATATGTAAATGAGCACATATTTTATAAAGCTGGGAGACTGGGGAGTTTGACCTACGATTCTACAGTCGTTGTTTATATAACTTAAGACACTGGAAACAGAAGCATTTGTTCTAGTCTATTAAATATGTAAATGAACACAGATTTTTCCCCCTGAGCTGAGAGTTGCTTCTGTAAGCTTAGGAGACGGAGAAACATTGCTTATATTCCTACACATTTTCCTACACACATGCACAAAATTGTTATTCATACTGTGTATTAAATATATTTTTAACATTTATGAGACCTCGGACTACATGCAGTGCTTCTTATAAAAAGGATGCATGGATTTTATTAAGCCCCCCCCCCTTTTTTTTTGAGACTGGAAAGCACAAGCAATCAAAAGTGAAAGTTATTATGCATTTAGTGGAACCGGGTCGTTGAATAGATAATATTGGTGAAAGCAGGACTCCCGTCATTCAGACATATTTACAATGACAATGTTTTAAATCGCAGACGCAGGATGTTTTTTTGATACTTTTCCACGGAGTTTTGTGGCTCTGGCAAAAGAGAAACTGTATATCTCTATATTTGTTAGTGTACTCACTGAATCTGCGAAGTTGACAAGAGCTACCACGAGAGGGCATACTATTCTATAGAATAATCAAGTCGGTCTCCTGCTCAAAGCATGCAGTTTTCAATTGGCTTGAGAAACTAGAAAGATCCCCACAACCGTAACAAAAGAAGCTGTATGTA
>JAXCGZ010007572.1:140000-147500 GCA_037179515.1 Halocaridina rubra
TATATATATATATATATATATATATATTAATCAATTAAGCACATTACATATGTGAAAACATGAATCATTTTTTACCCCGACCGGGACTCGAACCTCGGACTTATAATTACTAAGTCAAGGCGCTACCAACCTTCGGTGGTGTGTAGTTGGTAGCGCCTTGACTTAGTAATTATAAGTCCTAGGTTCGAGTCCCGGTCGGGGTAAAAAATGATTCATATATATATATATATATATATATATATATATATATATATATATATAATAATAATAATAATAACAACAACAACCTGATTGTAATTGCCTAATTGTGCTTACGGGAAATAGCCCATAGCTCGTAACTTTCCGTCTCCTGATCGGTTCCATTTTGTACTTAGAAATACCTATCATACTTGCCCTTAAAACTATGGATTGAGTTAGCATTAACTACCTCCTCGATTAGCGAATTCCAATTATCAACTACTCTTACACTAAAAAAGTACTTCCTTACATCCTGCAAAGAAGTTTTCTTACGAAGCTCCAAACTATGACCTCTAGTTCTAGTGCCGGCCATATCAAAATATCGATCCCTATCCACTCTTTCAAAACCTTGAAGAAATTTCAAGACTGTCACCATATCCCCCCTCAATCTTCTAGCTTCGAGTGATCGTAAGTCTTCTTCCCGCAGCCTCTCATCATAACTGAGATTGCGTATTTCTGGCACCAGTTTCGTGGCATGTCTTTGAACTTTTTTTCAGCTTAACTGCGTGCTTTTCAAGTGCGGATTTCAAAAGTGGGCTGCATATTCAAGTTTTGGCCTCACATAGGGTACATAAATATTTCTGAACATTTCCTTGTCCATGTGCCTGAAGGCTACCCTTACATTTGCTAAGAAAGCATATGCTGCCCTTAATATGCTATTTATATGCATTTCTGGAGACAAATCTGTCAGTATGTTTACTCCTAGATCTCTCTCATTCTCTGTCTCTTAAAGTTGTACTCCTGCCACCGAGTAGTCTTGCTTGGGCCTTCTTGCACTTGTACCCATTCTCATTACCTTACATTTTGAAGTATTGAATTTCATTAGCCACTTTATGACCACTCATGCAGACGATTTAGATCTTCCTGACGTTCTCTACCATTGTTCTCGTTTCTTACTTTCTTCACAATCTTTGCATCATCTGCAAAATATTCATGAATGAATTTACAGACTCTGGTAGGTCATTTACATATACAAGGAACAAAAGTGGCCTTAAAACTGAACCCTGTGGAACTCCACTACTAACTCTTCTCCATTCAGACACTGAGTGTCATACACTAACCCTCGGTTTCCTTCCTTCTAAGTATGTTTTTTATCCATTTCAAGACATTTTCACCTATTCTAGCCATTGATTGCAGCTTCTTAATAAGTCTCCCGTGTGGGACAGTGTAAAATGCTTTCTGGAAGTCTAGGAGTATGCAGTCTGCCCAGCCCTGTCTTTCCTGTAAGATTCGGCTTACCTCATCATAAAATTCTAATAAGTTTGTTACTGTTGATCTACCTTCCCTGAAGCCATATTGTCTCACTGACAAAAAGTTGTAGGATTCCAAGTGAAGAGATATATCTTTCCTTAGTAGTGTCTCCATAAATTTGCAAACTATTCTGGTCAAAGAAACAGGTCTATAGTTTAGAGCCGTATCCCTCCTTCCCTTTTTGAAGGTTGGTATCACGTTCGCTTAATTCCAGCATCTTGGAATCTCCCTTGACTCCAGCGACTTGTTAAATATGATACTTAGTGTCACCGATATTGTGTTTGCGCGTTTTTTACGTACATGAGGGGATATATCATCAGGACTTGTAGCTTTATGGACATCTAACTCCATCAGCGCATTGCATACCTCTGTGGCTGGAAGGATGGTGTTCTCTAATACCGGCCCATGAGCTTTTATCTCTGCAATCTAAGGGGGTGGGGTATTTTCTACTGTAAATACTGACTGAAACTCCATGTTCAATTCTTTGCAGATCTCTTCATCTGTCTCAGTGATGCTTCCATCCGCACTCTTAAGCTTTAAAACCTGTTATTTTACCTTCAGTTTTCCTCTGATAAAGCTGTGAAAAGCTTGGGACTTTCTTTAGCCTTCCTGGTGATGTGTGTGTGTGTGTGTGTTTGTGAGTTAATATATATATATATATATATACATATATATATATATATATATATATATATATATATATATATATATATATATATATATATATATATATATAAAATTATATATATGTATATATATATATATATATATATGTGTGTGTGTGTGTGTGTGTGTGTGTGTGTGTGTGTGTGTGTTTGTTTGTGTGTATGTGTGTGTACGTATGTATATATAATCGGGTAAAGAATGCCGATCCCAAGGAAATTAAATAACCCCGTAAGTTGTCCTAACAACTTACGAGATTATTTCATTTTCTTGGGGGTCACTAAGCTATACCTGATCCATGTATATACATTTGTATATATATATATATATATATATATATATATATATATATATATATATATATATATATATATATATATAAAGACATAATAAAACAACGAAAATATATATATAAAAGCAATTATTAATTTCGTGACCAGTTCAGGTCACGAAATTAATAAATACTTATTTATATATATATATATATATATATATATATATATATATATATATATATATATATATATATATATATATATATATATATATATATATATATATATATATATATATATATATATATATATATATATATATATATATATATATATATTCGTTGTTTTATTTAATGGGCTTTTCCTACCAGTTTAGACTGTATGTTAACAGTTCAGTGTTATTAATATATATATATATATATATATATATATATATATATATATATATATATATATATATATATATATATATATATATATATATATATATATATATATGGTAGGGTGAAGATTAGCTACCCCAGAACATTAAAAAGCCCAACATAACATAACCTATCAACATACGGTTTGTTTTTTATATTTTTGAGGTTAAAATCTATACTTAATCCTTGTATATACATGTATCTTTATGTATACACATACCTTATATCTATCTATCTATCTATCTATCTATATATCTATCTATCTATCTATCTATATATATATATATATATATATATATATATATATATATATATATATATATATATATATATATATATGTGTGTGTGTGTGTGTGTGTGATTACCTAATTGTGATTACCTAATTGTGTTTACGGGAAAGAGCCCAAAGCTCGTATCTTCCCGTCTCCTCATCGGTTCCATTTTAGACTTAGTGATACTTATCATACCTGTCCTTAAAACTATGGATTGAGATAGCATTAACTACCTCCTCGCTTAGCCAATTCCAATTATCAACTACTCTTACACTGAAAAAGTATTTCCTTACATCCCGCAAAGAAGTTTTCCTACGAAGCTTCAAACTATGACCTCTAGTTCTAGAGCCAGCCATATCAAAATATCGATCCCTATCCACTCTATCATAACCATGAAGGAATTTAAAGACTGTCACCATATCCACCCTCACTATTCTAGCTTCGAGTGATGGTAAGTCTAATTCCCTCAGCCTCTCATCATAACTGAGATTGCGTATTTCTGGCACCAGTTTCGTGGCATGTCTTTGAACTTTTTCAAGCTTAGCTATGTGCTTTTTCAAGTGCGGATTCCAAAAGGGGGCTGCATATTCGAGTTTTGGCCTCACATAGGTTACATAAATATTTCTGAACATTTCCTTGTCCATGTGCCTGAAGGCTACCCTTACATTTGATAAGAATGCATATGCTGCCCTTACTATGCCATTTATATGTATTTATATGTATTTCTGGAGACAAATCTGCCATGTATGTATGTATGTATGTATGTATGTATGTATGTATATATATATATATATATATATATATATATATATATATATATATATATATATATATATATATATATATACATACATACATACATACATGCATACATACATACATACATACATACATACATACATATATATATATATATATATATATATATATATATATATATATATATATATATATATATATGTATATATATATATATATACATACATACATACATACATACATACATACATACATACATACATATATGATATATATATATATATATATATATATATATATATATATATATATATATATATATATATATATATATATATATGAACGTATATTATCAGCATTACTCACTATGATGTAATGCACAGAGTATACGAATATATCTAATGTATTTTCTTACTTTAAAAGGTTTCCTACTATAAATATTTTAGTCCTATTATTGTCTGTCTCTTATCTGTATTATGCCATCATATTTACTTCCAGTGTAACAAAATGTTTGGTTATTTTTCAGTGAATCTTAATTTCCTTAGTTCGAGCCGAAAACTGTAGTTGTGGTATTCACAACGTGGCGTACTATCCATGACGTCATATGAGACAGCATGTTTTGACCAGTGGTGGATGCTGATCGTAAAAAAGATGCCATTAGCCTCTGATATCTTCCTTTACTTCGGCGATTCTCTGCCAAGTCTGCCGATATCAGGTTGTTGTTGTCGTTTGAGATTAAAGCCAACACAAGGTTGGCTTTAATCTCAATCAACAACAACAACTTGATATCGGCAGACTTGGCAGAGAATCGCCGAAGTAAAGGAAGATATTCTTTTGACTTAAAAGCCGATACTCTGTAATCGTCATGGCTCACTTGCTAGGATCACCCAGTCAGGAGATTGAAGCTTTGCCTTGGCCACAGTCTGAAGAAGAACTCGCAGAACGATTAAGTAGAGAGAGAATAATAATGCTGTAATAAATAATGCTGTTTGATTCCCACAAAGATAAAGTATACAAAAAGGTTACAGGAACATTAATGTACTTATCACGTATAAAAGACAATTTTGAGACTACCACTCGAATAACTGTTGTTGAATCTCTAGCCCTAAGTCACATTAATTACTGCACAACTGTTTGGGGAGCTACCACTAAGACTCAGATAAACAGAATACAGAAGCTTATTAATTTTGCAGCTCGAGTTGCCCTGGGAGGAATAAGAAAATATGACCACATCACACCAGCTCTCAATAAACTTGGGTGGCTGCGGGCAGAAAATAAGGTCGCTTATGCTATTTATGTTTTTGTATTCAAAATTTTGGACCATCATTATCCTAGCTGGCTATTTGATTTAAAAACAGTCAGGGATATAAGGGGAACCAACACAAGACAGAGCAGTGAGCTCTTTATTCACAGAACAAACACAGAAGCAGGTTCAAAGATGATCACTATCAAAGGGCCAACACTCTGGAATAATATTCCAGAGCATCTTAAAAATGCATCCTCCTTCACAGCTTTCAAAGGCAAACTATATAGTTTTCTTTTGGACAAATAGTTGCTTCTCATTAAGAACTAATTATTCTCATTGTAAGGAAACAAATATGGAAATGATGCCGATAATAACGATCCTGTATCTAGTGGCATACTTACTACTTTATTATTAACATTATTGTTAACATTTTTATTACAGCATTATTATTTTCTATGAAAGCTACATTTAATTTAACTATATGTCTAACCCTCTTATTTATTAGTTTAATTACATGTCTACTTATAAGTTAGTATTAATGTTGAATAACCATTGTACAAAATGGAAATAAATGTTTGTTTGTTTGTTTGCTCTGCACCGATATATTTGGTGCCTGTGCAATACTCCAGCACCGAATACAAGAGAGTGAAGTTCACCCTCTTGCAGTACCCAGTGGATATGAGGTCCTACACGCAGCGAGGGCGACAATATGCATATTACAAGAAGAAAATACCATTCACACTTTTCTTAGTGTTCAGGATTTAGTGACCCACAAATCCTCAGTAGAAAGTGTTCGATGTTTTGATGGTTGCCTTTTTATAACACATCCTGAAGAAAAAAAACGACGTTAGTTTCGCAGTGATCAGAACTCAGGAGATTCACAGAGATTGCAAGCCGAGCTGACTGACTGGTCCTTTTATAGTCGTCTATTTTACACTTTTCCTGAGGAAAAATACTCATAATAAGTGTAGTTTTGACACTATTTTGATTTGAAAGAAATCACTCAAGTAAACAAGAAAAGTTGAATGAGGTTTCGTTGGATATCCGTTGTACAAATAACCTGAAGCTTTTATCCGTGTATGAAGGAAACTATTTATATGAGATGTTAGATGTGAGTATGAACGAGCTCAAGAACCTCATATATATGTATACTGTATATGTAAAGGAAATATTGAGGACATACAGGACACTTTTTTTTTCCTTCAAGGAATAGTGTCTTTTGTGGTCTACTTCTAAGACGTAAACATATAATATTTGCATCACATGAAGCTACAGATGTAGTCTCCTTGGCAAAATGGTAGCGTCTTCGACTCTGAGGCGGCAGGTCGAGGGTTCGCGCCCCGTCACGGACTGAGGTTAGTAAGGGCATACACTCAGGGTAACGATTACATCTGCCAAAACAAGTCCTTCATAAGAAGGCAACCGTCCTAGCCCTGTGCTGGCTAGTACAGTGGTAACGCGCTGGCTTCGCATTCATGAGGTCGAAAGATCGGTTCCCGTCCAAGACCGAGAGTTTAAGCTGTTTACTGGCAGGAACTGCTGTGGGTGGACACCACAGTGGGGGGTTGGGGCTTACCCTGGCTGACGAATACCCATTGTATTGAAATGAAAATAAAGTATTATTATTATTATTAGAAAAGGGAGTTCGTGACGTAAAACCGAATCCATCCATCCATCCATCACATGAAGCTACAGATGAATTGTAAAAATATCAGGTTTTCAAGTTATGTCGAAGGAACGCATGTGCTGTCAAGATAAGCAGGTGTGGTCAGATGATTCAGAGATTAAGAGAATGCAATAAAGTTGATTCATACATAATGTTTTATTTCCTATTCTATTTGTTGTATACTGTTTATAATATTTCTAGAGTACTTTATACGTAACTAGCTTCTTATTTTGAAAGATATAAGCCAATAGAAGCGCTTTCCTAGTTTTTAAAAGTTATTTTGTCACGAGAAGATTAAAATTCACTGTTATAAGTACACGTACCACAGGACAAGAACCACTGGTATGCTGATAAATAAATCTGTTTCACGTGAAGCGCGAGAATATTATAATTGTGGAGGGCTAATTGATATATTTTAACTGTTCAAGATCTTGGACTTCCTAGGCTAAAATGATCAGTCCTCCACAAGTCGCTGATAACGTTTTCTAACATTGTTTTTGAAACTTTCAGAAGAACCATTCTGAAAATGGTGGAAGGGATATATTTCAAACTTTAATATTGAGAATCACACAATTATTTTCACCGTATTTGGGGATCTCGACCTGTGGAACGTGTACCCTTAATTGTAGACCTAATTCCATTTAACGGCAAAAAGACTATATAAAATTAGAGAAGCCCTTGTATCGGGTCATGTCTCTCCTCATATGAA
>JAXCGZ010007572.1:150000-155000 GCA_037179515.1 Halocaridina rubra
TCTGCTCCTATTTTCGTGGCGCCTATACAGTACTCAAGCATTGTGCACAAGAAAGTAAAGTATACTCCCTCACAGTACCCAGTGGATTTGAGAATGATGAAGACACCACAGTGCTGCTGTTGCTACCACCATCGATGATTTCTTCATATTGGTTATCACTATTATATCTTAGTAAGAGAAGGGTTATGAATGCAGTAAGGGAGTATATGAGGGTGTGTGGTGTAACGGAGGAGGACACAGGAGATAGGGGTATATGGAGACGATTGATTCACCGTGGTGACCCCTGACGGATGCAACCGGAAAATATGATGGATGTCGATATGTAATAAGCCTCCGTATCTATTACAAAGTTGTGCTGGACACACTCTCACAGTCACCAGTGGATTGGGGAATTTCTTCTTTGTGACACCGAGACAGGCAAAGGATATTGCCCTTATCGGGCCCGGGCACCAAGAAAACATTTTAAAAGAAAAAACAGCAGTTTAAGGAGAAGGCAGAAATAAGAGAATGACAATAAAAAAAAAAGGCTGAAAGAATTTTCCAAGTAATGGAGACATAGAAACATGACATAAGAGTGAATTTGCCATATATTTTGTTAATTATCTATGTATTATAAACAATATCAAGAACATGGATTCTTCGCGTGGAGCAAATATGGCTTTAGGATTTTCATGAAATGTTCATTGTATCTGAGCATACTACTGATAATAAAACTGGATTGTAAGACGTTATCTTATTCCCTCTTTTGATAACCTTTTGAATCTACTTCTCAAAAAAAAAAAATTTCACTACGATTTTTCTAATTGGATTCGAAGCTTAAAAGTACATCCATAAACGCGCGTGCACACACACACATTAACCGTAGAAAAGTTTATATATATATATATATATATATATATATATATATATATATATATATTATATATATATATATATATATATATATATAGTGTGTGTGTGTGTGTTTGTATGTGTCTGCAAGCTGTGCAGTTTCAACTAGCTGAAAAAAAATATAAAAAAATTCCCATGTACCGTATATTAATACACATATTTAGGGTTCGACATACACAGAAAAGAATATTATACAATTTGTTTTCATTGCGTATGTGTATGTTCCTATTTGATGTTGCAAGGTACATTACATTTGAGTAATATTCAGTTCATCTCAGAATTAACAAAATGCAAAATTGGTGATCTCGATAAGTTGGTCAATTTACCTAATGAAATTTCGCAACAACAATTCCCTATCATTTGCCTCTGTTGTACTCGAACGTTGAAAGCTATTTATTTTTATGAGTAATTTGCTCTGCCCTAATGCAATAAAAAGCTTATTTATAGTAAATCGTATCTTTGTTGTTGTTTTTCTTGCTTCTTTTTCTTTTTTGGAATCACTCTTTAGAATGTAAGGGCCGCATCTGCTTCCCTGGCAACAAGTTGAATTTTAATAATGCTTTAAAGTCTTAAATGAAAGAATTCTTCATCTTCTGAAACTGCTCAAGTGAGTCCAGCTATACCTTGTATTAGTAGCGCTCTGTATTTAGAAGAGAGAGAGAGAGAGAGAGAGAGAGAGAGAGAGAGAGAGAGAGAGAGAGAGAGAGAGAGAGAGAGAGAGAGAGAGAGAGAGAATTACTCATCTTTACAAGATTCAATAACTCTTTTGATTATATGCTGTGCTTTAATTTAGTGACAGATGCTCCCTTCTTCACGCGCGTGAAGAAGTAGGTAAATAAATACTTCATATAATTCCATACATCATTCAATATAATTCATTTAATTTTTGTTATATGTTCGGTCTTTCATGCGCCATCGTGCTACAGCTCCGACATGAATCGTCGCTTAAAGGAGATGCCAAGTAGCGAAAATAAAATATTTTTTCTAGAATGGTGAACATCGGTGAACGTATCAGTGAAATTTCATGTGATTTCTTAGACGTAACCAAGATCAGCCATCGTTTTGTTTTGTGTCCTTGTTTGATTATAAAATAGAAAAATGTAACTGTTTTTACGTATACAGTAACATCGTGCTGTGACGTCGATTGTGACGTCATGAGTCTTATCGTGTTTTGGCCTGTGGGGCACGCTCATCCTATAAAGGAAGACGGCGAGAACGCGTAACAACATGGGCACTGCAGGTGAAGCCGCCTACCTCCATCTGACAAACAGCACTTACTTATTAAGGGTGTGGCCAAAAATCTGGAGTCAACAAGATATTCAGCCTATCCCAAAACCCAAAGACCCAACGAATCCACGACCCATTTCGCTACTAAGCTGTTTGGAAAAAACAGCAGAAAAAATGGTGCTCAAAAGATTAAAATTCAAAATAGGCCCCTTACACCCTCACTTGTATGCCTACAGAGATAATGTAGGCACCACACAGTGTATTATGGATGTCCTCAGCTGCATTAACAACAAGGCCGCAGTTGTAGTCTTCTTAGATCTTGAGAAGGCTTTTGAACTGGCTAATCCTGCAGCCATCCTGAGCTCCCTAGCAAAAAAGGGAGTTAAGGGACATCTACTAAGTTGGGTCTCAAACCATGTCACAAACAGAGAGGCTAGAGTAAAATTCCAAAGGCATCTATCAACTTACAAGAAATTAGAAAATGGTACCCCACAAGGAGGCATCCTCAGTCCACTGCTTTTCAATGTACTGATGGAGAACTTCTTTCAACTTCAACTACCCCAAGGAGTAGACATCTTCATCTATGCCGACGATGTAGTCTTCATCAGCAGAGGAGGCAATAGATTAGCCAGCGCTCAAAAAGCAGTAAACCTATTCCATCAGAAAAGCAAGGAGCTGGGGCTCAAAATCAATGGAAACAAAACAAAAGCTATGGCCGTAAAAACTCCAGTACCACTAGCCCCGATCACCCTAGACAATGGAAACATAGAGTGGGTGGATACATTCATGTATCTAGGAATTTACATAGACAGGCATCTCACCTTCAAACCTCAGATCACATATCTCAGAGAAAGAGCTCACAGCAGACTAACCCCTATGAGATATATGACATCTCTCCAAGAAGGAGCAGGTATTCAGGTCCTAAGGAAATTTTATACAGCCACCATTAGATCCCTGATTACCTACAGCGCCCCAACCCTAGCCAACCTCAATGCACAACAAATCTCCACCATTGAAGTGATCCAGAACAACGCCATGCGTTACATGCTGGGGGCTCCTATGTGGACCAGGATATGCAACCTACAAATGGAAACAAATCTACCTCCCTTATATAGCTGGATAAACGTTTCCAACACCAACTCCATAACAAAGGCTCTGCTATCCGAAAGGAAATCCCACACGCAAACAAGGCTGAAAGATGCCCTCAACAAACATCCTGACCTCCCTATCCCAAACAGCTATGCCGGCCACCTTCTGAAAAGTATTCACAAATGCAACATGGCATCTGAACTGGCAAGAATAAACTTAGACAAGCCCTGCACCAACTACAAGCCGCTAGTCCCATGGAGAGCACACCCTGCAAAATTCAACACCACTAGTCTTCCTGATAGTAAGAAAGCCTGTTCAAAGATACAACTGCATGAAGCAGCTCTAGCTGCCATCGCTGAAACCAACCAAGCAGAAGGCGTCTCCTATTACACAGATGGTACTGTCAATGCTGGTATCCCTGCAACTGGAGCGGCAGTCTACTCGGAGAGTTTTACAGCCTCCTGGAGACTTTCAGACTCCTGCTCCACTCTGCAAACTGAGTTATTTGCCATCAAAATGGCTCTGCACAACTCAATTGAAAAAGGACAAGGACCTGTTACGATACACACCGACTCACTCTCCTCTGTCCAAGCACTACAGCAGCAGAAGTTCAAAGAAAACATCAACCTAATCAGCACGGTCCAAACACTGCTAGTGCAACATCAAGAACAAGGAAGACCGGTAACCATCAACTGGATACCCAGCCATATCAACATCCCTGGAAATGACAAGGCTGATCAACTTGCCAAGGATGCCGTCTTATGCCACAGCATACAGCAATCAATACAACCCAGTCTTCAACAATACAAATCAAAAACCAAGCAGGCACTACAGAGATCAAAGCAGGAAAACCACAACTACTGGGTCAACAGAAGCTCCTACTCTGCCACGTGGTACAGGGAAGCAACAAAGCTAGAGCCCTCACCGGTATCCAAATACACCCCAAGGAGTCTGGCTGTCATGATAGCTAGACTCAGGCTAGGCTACAAATGCTGCTGGGAAATCATTGAGAACCCCAGAAAAGAGTGTGCACACTGTCAAATGATAACTGATAAGGCCCTGCTGCATTATCTTTTAGAATGTCCAAAGACAAACAGCTTAAGGAACGGATTAAACATGGAACCACAACACCCCAATGCGACAGTTCATGCAGCGAAAATTGTTAAGGAAATACTTGACAACATAGACACACATCTCACCACCTTGGAAACTTTCGAACCACCAAGGTGATAAAACAAACCAAGAGGTATAACCTCTAACCTACGGGCCGTTCTTTGAACAAGGGCCCGTGCCAACACAAGGTTGGCTTTAACCTCAAACAACAACAACAACAACGCGTAACAACAGACGCACTAGAACACTGCCAGCGATATCAGCGAAATATACACCTGACAGAAGCATGGCTCACTTACTTGGCTCTCCTTGCGAAGAAGTCAAATATTTGGCTTGGCCACAAGTCAAAGAACTTGATGACCATTTACTGAGAGAACGAATACGCCACAAAAGTCCTTCTGCTCCTATTTTCGTGGCGCCTATACAGTACTCAAGCATTGTGCACAAGAAAGTAAAGTATACTCCCTCACAGTACCCAGTGGATTTGAGAATGATGAAGACCCCACAGTGCTGTTGTTGCTACCACCATCGATGATTTCTTCATATTGGTTATCACTATTATATCTTAGTAAGAGAAGGGTTATGAATGCAGTGAGGGAGGATATGAGGGTGTGTGGTGTAACGGAGGAGGACACAGGAGATAAGGGTATATGGAGACGATTGATTCACCGTGGTGACCC
>JAXCGZ010007572.1:165000-172500 GCA_037179515.1 Halocaridina rubra
CGCGGCAGTCCCTGGAAGCAAAACAGCCCCTTTCAAAAACAAAGAATTAGTGCTCTACACCAGGGGTCGGCAACCTTTTGCTTACTATGTGCCGACTTAGGGTTTTAAATCATTCAGTGTTCCAACAGCATACGTATTTTTATACAAGTCAGGGTCAATATACCTGTTGTACAATATATTTTATATAGTAATATATACAATATAAACAATATCAACAATATATACTTACAATATATACTTACCTCAATTGCTACAAAGTAGAAAGAATCAAGGAAATGACATGGTGTGACCCAACGAACACTGTTAAATTTTGAGAACTGACGCGCGATGCGGTTGAGTGCCATTGGAAATTGCTTGGCGTGCCAAGTGTGACACGCATGCCGTAGGTTGCCGACCCCTGCTCTAGACAATCGTTTGACGATCATCGTTGAGCCATGAACGATCATCGTTGAGCGATAATCGCACCAAGCAAAACGTACCTTACCTATACCTCTAGTGTGAGAATTGGCCGTCCCTCGTAATGCTTCGTAGTTTAGTGTCCTTGATTGTTCATTGGTTTCGAAGGTCCTGAGTTCGATTCCCGACCCATATGGATGGTTTTATATATTAAAAAAAATATTTTTTTTTAGAATATTGATGATGATGATAAAACGAAGAAAATAACAATAGTAATAATGATTATACTGATAATCATAATAATAATAATAATAATAATGATACTGCCACTAATAATAATATTGATAATAATAATAATACTGCCACTAGTAATAATAATAATAATAATAATAATAATAATAATAATAATAATAATAATAATAATACATCATACATATACCTTGGCTGTTTCCCCCTTAAATTGGGGGGTAGCCGACATCAAAAAAGGAAAACAGTTTGGAGAGAAGTTATTCTCCCCCCACTCCCATTCTTCTTTGACGTCTCACAGGAGGTTGGTACAAGGGGGGGGATTCCTAGTCCCCCCGCCCCGTCCACTTTTAGTCGCCTTTTACGACATGCAGGGAATACGGTGAGGCTATTCTTTGATATTGTGCCCGCCCCACAGGGCACAGGATATATATATATATATATATATATATATATATATATATATATATATATATATATATATATATATATATATATATTATATATATATATATATATACATATACACACACATATACATAAAACAGTTTATATTCACTGCACCATACGTAATTGAATGTTATTTTTTGAGACTTAATATTTATATTCTTAACTGCATCTTTACAAGGTAAGACCCAACCTCTGGTGGGTGGCCCATTCAAGAATCCACTGGGGGAACAAATCAATCTCAACTTAGTGCCGGTTCCAAGCCCAGATCACGGTAAGCGTCGGTGCCAGGAAGAGCATGCGGCCGTAAAATTAAGCTATACCAACACAAGCTCCAACAGGGTAGTGCAAACAGCGACCCAATAAAACATAGAGAAAATGCTGCTGGGATGGAAGTAGCAGCTCACGTTGTGTAGATGAGGTCACTGCAGGAAGACTCTTTAATTCGCAATCTCAGCAAATTCACTCTTGCTTAAACCTGAAAAGTAACTGAAAAAGCATATGCAAAATTCACAACTCCTGGAACCTGAAAAGTAACTGAAAAAGGGTATAAGTAACACAAGAAAATATTATTATTATTACCAAGAGAATTTTCAATGACAATAATAAAAATAATAAGTGCATATATGTGTATTTAATTACCGTAAATAGTTTCCCTACAACTAACTAGTTCATGATTTTAATGAAAATTACTATTATCATAATGTAAATTAACAGTATATATATATATATATATATATATATATATATATATATATATATATATATATATATATATATATATATATATATATATGTATATATATATATATATATATATATATATATATATATATATATATATTTATATATATATATGTATATATATATATATATATATATATATATATATATATATATATATTTATAAATTATTCGTTAATAACCATTAAATCCATTATAAACAACCAGTCTTTAAACAATGAACAAAGGAGTATGTATAAAAATAATGACTTTTTTTTTTATTTGCTTGCCTCTATGGAAAAGATCATCGAACGAGACTGACATACATTGTTTTAAAATTCTAAGATGGTTTTCAATATACGAGGCGCAAATACTTGGTAATTTCAATGCTAATAATAATAATTATAATATTTAAATATTCTTTTGTAGTATGATAAATAATGATAGCGTGAATTATAATGATAATGACAACAGTACTGATAATCGTCGTCATCATCATTACCTATCTCATCATAGTAATTAGATGTTCTTTGATTTGAGCACATGAGTCAATGGATTTACGATTATTGTTAACAAGCTGTGACTGATTTATAGATGTTCTAAGATACAGGAATGTGTATTTACATAATTCCCTTAAACACATACAGAATTACATATCTGTGTGATATTAACACTTTATGTAAAAGTCTCACATGTAAGGTACATTCAGAGGTATTTATCCAAGTACTGGAAAATGTGAAAAAAAGAGTATTTTCATAACATTACCTCTGTAAATACATAAGAGAAGCTTAACTTCGGTGCTTTACACTAACACCATTCGGTATTTTAAATGTATTTTAGTGAATGTGTAAAAAAAAAATGCATTTACATAGCTTTTTCCTGATAAGCGTGCAACTTCATATGTAATTACGTGATGCAAGAGTACCAATTTCCTCTTTTCTTTATCTTTTGAGGCTTCCTCTTGAGATGATTAATTCGGAATGTTCCTCTAGCATCAAAGTCCTCTTGAAAGCTTGAGTCATTTATACAAATATGAGTTAATACACATTGCCATTGAAGCTTCTCTTTTGACCCATTAAGCAAAAACATCAGTCTGATGAATCTGTCACAAATGGCATTAAGAGGATGAATCGAAAATGACAGAAGTTCATTACTTAGCGCATTTTTTTTTTTAAGGCGGCCTAGTAATCTTAGTGCCCGACACGGGAGTTCGAGCCCACCTTGGGGCTCTATTGAGGGCGTATAGCCTGAATTCCCAAGCCACTCTCTGAATCCACCCTCATATTGTGGACTAATAGACACACAAAGCGAGGAATTTTATTTATGCTTACATTTTTTGTTTTATTGGATTGACAGTAGTGATATACTCTCTCTCTCTCTCTCTCTCTCTCTCTCTCTCTCTCTCTCTCTCTCTCTCTCTCTCTCTCTCTCTCTCTCTCTCTCTCTCTCTCTCTCTCTCTCTCTCTCGATTTATGGTGGGCCGTATTTCTTCCTATAATGACATAACTCATAATAAATCTTTGAGGAGATTACAACAGTCATACACTTCATCCAGAAGACAGATAATCCCCATGTCTTTATTGAGTGTAATTGTATAAGGCGATATATATATATATATATATATATATATATATATATATATATATATATATATATATATATATATATATATATATATATATATATATATATTATATATATATATATATATATATATATATATATATATATATATATATATATATATATATATATATATATATAGAGAGAGAGAGAGAGAGAGAGAGAGAGAGATAATTTGGTCTAAACTTGGACAATATCGTTTTCATCCCTAATCTAATTTGCAAAAACTTGGCTCTCAGAAGAAATTGCAGCAACTAAGCTCTATAAAGCTTGAGAGAGAGAGAGAGAGAGAGAGAGAGAGAGAGAGAGAGAGAGAGAGAGAGAGAGAGAATGACATGAGGAAACTGAAAGGAAGGTATTGAATTTATACATACACTGACAAGAGAATATGGCAATAGAAAATGAAGGATAAAAGAATATGACAAAATAAGGGCCAGAGAAACTGTTGAAATAGAAGAATGGAGAAAATGGAATAATATCCGATTATAGAGCATAGAAATTTAACATTGTTTTCGTCTTTATAATTGTTGTCGTTCTTCTTATTGTTATCGTATTTATCATACTTAAGCGTCGTTATCATTGTTATGGTCGTTATCATTGTTATGGTCGTTATCATTATGGTCGTTATCATTGTTATGGTCGTTATCATTGCTATGGTCGTTATCATTATGATCGTTATCATTGTCGTTTTCAAGCTGGTTCTAGTACGTTTATGTTCAAAGTTTTGGAAGTAAAACTATATTGGAAGTTGTGTGCGTTTTTTTTTCAATTGCTTTTATTGAATCTCTGAATGTATGTATTCTACATACATGAATGTATTTATGCCTTGTTCAGAGCGTCTTATTTATTTAATTAGTTAAGGGGGGAAAATATCAATCGTTAAAGAAAAATACAGTGATTTTTTAAATGAAAATAAAAGTTAAAGGGCATTTTTCTTTATTCAAAATAGAAAATAATAGTGTGAATATGGAAACAGTCTTGTGAATGTGGAAATAATTGAGTATGGAAGTAGTAATGTGAATATTGAAATGATGATGTAATTGTGAAAATATGTATAAATAAAAGTAATAATGTGAATATGGATATATGTGTCTGGAAGTACTAATATGACTATGGAAATACTTTTATACGAGTGTAATGATGTGAATATGGAAATGATGTGAAAATGGAAATAAATTTAAATGAAAGTAAGACTCTGAATACGGAAACGATAAAGTTAGAATATGAAATCATCCGCATATTTTCGATAATCTGAATATGGAAATGATTGTCATAAATAATACGAGTGAATATGGTAGTATTAATGGGAAATATATAAATATTTGCCCTTATAAAGCATGAAGTGAATATGGAAATATACATATCTTTGCTTTGTAAATCATGATGTGAATATGGAAATAAGTGAGCATGGATATGAGAATGAATATAAAAATACAGAAAAGTGAATACGGAAAAAAATTAGAAATATAAAACAAAGGAAACACCCAATGAAGAGTATACTTATGACATTTATTTATTTATTTATTTATTTAATTTGTAGTTTAAGTGTAGTCTCCGCGGCAAAATGGTAGCGTCCGCGACTCTGAGGCGGCAGGTCGAGGGTTCGCGCCCCGTCACGGACTGAGGTTAGTAAGGGCATACACTCAGGGTAACGATTACATCTGCCAAAACAAGTCCTTCTCAAAAAGGCAACCGTCCTAGCCCTTTGTAGAAAAGGGAGTTCGTGACGTAAAACCGAATCCATCCAATTTGTAATTTAACATTCACAATGGTCTTTATGACCTCATGAAGACCTGTGCTCGATTAGATACCTACCACATGAGGGACGCCATGATCCTCGCCTTCTTAGAAATGAGAAGCCATTTTGGGAGGTTGAATTCGTTACCTTCTGGGTTAGAGCTAGTCAAATCCTGTAATCGCGAGGTACCAGACTAGAAGGATATCACTGAAAAGACAATTATACTTGGGTAGGGTCTGTAAATTGCACTTCAGTCTATTTGCCAAAGATGTCTCTCTCTCTCTCTCTCTCTTTTTTCTGTAACTTTTAATGTCAGGAGCTGAATTCTCACTTTTAGTTGTCGGCCTGGCTTAGTGGTAGAAGATTTCACTTTAAAATTTACAGTTTCAAAGGTCTTGGGGTTGAATCTCGTGTGGGGTAATGTGGTTATGTTATTATTATTATTATTATTATTATTATTATTATTATTATTATTATTATTATTATTATTATTATTATTATTATTATTATTATTATCATCATCATCGTTGTTTATGTTGTTTTTATCTTTGTCATTATTGTTGTTTTTGTTACTGATATTATTATTATTATTATTATTATTATTATTATTATTATTATTATTATTATTATTATTTTTATTATTATTATTATTATTATTACTATTATTATTATTATTATTATTATTATTATTATTATTATTATTATTATTATTATAGCAATAATAATAATAATATATTGGGAATATATAGAAGGATAATAATAATAATAATAATAATAATAATAATTATTATTATTATTATTATTATTATTATTATTATTATTATTATTATTATTATTATTATTATTATTATTATTATTATTATTATTATTACTATTATTACTATTATTACTATTATTACTATTATTATTATTATTATTATTATTATTATTATTATTATTATTATTATTATTATTATTATCCCTCTATGGCTCGTTCACCTCCCTTACAAAGGGGAATGGGGCCACTGTATATAGATAGAATTATAGTTAAAAGGGGAAAGTTCTAAATGCATTTCTAAATTGTACTCTCTCTGTATATATTGTGTGCTGAAGTTATGGACTTGTTACTCCCCTGAATTTACTACAGCAAGAAAAATTGCTGCATGCACTTCGACTTTATTTTTTTTTTAATGTATTTAGGGTCGCTATATATACGCCTTTCCTAGTCACTTCAGCTCATGGTGCAGTTGGATCCACAAATGGCTTGCCATATCCATATGTGTACTCATTATGCATGCGGAGTTGGCAGGGGTCTACGGAATGACCAATACCATTAATGTCCCTTCAACATTCCCAGCTTAACTGTAGGGAAATATTTTCAGTTATTTTCCCCGCCATGATTTGGGTTTGAACTCGGGTCCTTTGGCTTCGCATTCACGAGGTCGAAAGATCGGTTCCCGTCCAAGACCGAGAGTTTAAGTTGTTTACTGGCAGGAACTGCTGTGGTTGGACACCACAGTGGGGGGTTGGGGCTTGCCCTGGCTGACGAATACCCATTGTATTGAAATGGAAATAAAGTTTGTTTGTTTGTTTGGCATGGCATATACCACTTTTCACATGAATGCTGCAGGACGGGTTGCTCTAAGCCTTATCTAAGGCTTTTGCTAAGGCTTTAGCGAAGAGAAGATAGGCGATGCATGTTAGGAAGTTTATTATTATTATTATTATTATTATTATTATTATTATTATTATTATTATTATTATTATTATTGTTGTTGTTGTTGTTATTGTTATTGTTATTGTTATTGTTATTGTTATTGTTATTGTTATTATTATTATTATTATTATTATTATCATTATCATTATCATCATCGTCATCGTCATCGTCATTATTATTATTATTATTATTATTATTATTATTATATATTATTATTATTATTATTATTATTATTATTATTATTATTATTATTATTATTATTATTATTATTATTATTATTATTATTATCTTGGCTGGTAACCCCTGTCATTTAATGAAGTAAGGGCACCTTTAGATGTATGGACCTGTGGTCTAACAGTGTCTTTACTGCTGTAGCTCCTTCTTCGATTGGTTTATAAAATACTCGTCCGGAGCTCTTGTGAAAACAATAGATATTCGATAATACTGATCGATAAATACTATTGTTTCTCTTGCAATGCAACGATGCTATTAATGGTTGGATGCTATTGTTTTTCCTCTCATTGCAAAGGAAAAAATAAATGATTTGAAATATATGTCAACATAACAGTGGATTTAAAAAAATATTTATATAAATTAAAAAGAAAAATTATTGTTTGGTCGTCCTAAAAAC
>JAXCGZ010007572.1:180000-185000 GCA_037179515.1 Halocaridina rubra
TATTTATATATATATATATATTTATATATATATATATATTTATATATATACGGTTCTTTTTCTATGCCTACAGCGACACTGAATATTCTTGGATATTCATTACACATCTTTTATTCTCCCTTCACAGCTGACAAGTCATTACACTCTCCATCTCTGTTTCTCTTTACTTTATGTATCTTTCGTGCTCAGGCCCGATGAGGACTATTTTTTTTTTTTTGCCCGTCCTGGCGTCACAATCATTAAAAATAAATATCAGATGAGCACATCACCAAATGTGAAAACGAGAATAATTTTTACTCCGACCGGAACTTTTTTTTTTTTTATGATTGTGACACCAGGACGGGGGAAAAAAAAATACCCTCATCAGGCCTTGTCAGATGTGAAGGGATAATAAGACTTGTGCAATGAATATCCAAGAATATTCGGTGTTAATGTAGGCATAGAAAGAGAACCGTAACTGAACGAAGACTTAACACGAACCTAGGACACATAATTAGTTGGTAGCGCCTTGGCACAGTAATTATGTGTCCTAGGTTCAAGTTCAGGTTGGGGTAAAAATTATTCATATACATACATACATACATGCATACATACATACATACATACATATGGCATAGCATCAGAGGGGACTACAGTATTTACAAACGTCTAAAAACACCTTCCCACAAATTACTCCTTAGGAAGGATTGTATAGAGAGGTTCCCCTTTAGAGGTAAATAATCTCTTCCACAATTTTTTTTTTTCTTCAAAAATTTCCAAATAATTGTTTTGCAAGCTTAAGAAGACAAAACGCCCTCATTTCCAGGCAGTTAGATAGATACTGAAGAAAAGAACTCTCTTGGAAGAAGACAGTGCTTCGGAAACGCTGCTCTATAAAAACCAGTGTATCCTTTTCCAAGAGCGGCCTAATGGCTCACCATCAAATGTTTGTCTTATTTGCACACCAAGTCTTCGGGAAACTTTTGCCAAGAATCATTTATGGTGATGCGATCTGTTACCTCCATGGGAGAAGCTCTTTCTATACACTCCCTTCAGCGGAGTTATTCGAGGCTTTGTGCGCGTGTATATGCGATCTCTAAATGTACACAGTCTTTACTTCGCTATTTGTGTGATTGGTCTTTCTTTAAGTACGGGTGCGTTTTGCGTGATCTATAAACGGCATAGTCTTTCTTTCTATCTATGAGTGTGTATGTATGTGTCAATCCTATCTTCTGCTGTGTGTGTGTGTGTGTGTGTGTGTGTGTGTGTGTGTGTTTGTGTGTGTGTGTGTGTGTGTAAGTGTATGTGTCTGTGAGTCCGACCTATCTCAACCTAAACTTTCTAGTCACGCTCCCTGGATGTTCAGACCTTCGGACATAAGCGAATTACCTTAATCGAGAAGTCTCTCCCTTTCGAAAAGAGAGAAATTCTATCAACTTATTTTTAGTTTTCCTACTTATTTGCCTCGACTGGATTAAAAAAAAAAATCTTCCATTCTGCAAACCATATCCTAAATCTGAAAATGTCCGTCATCTTTGCTTCCTATTTATATATATAAATGCGTATGTAAGCGTGTGTGTGTATATATATATACATATATGCCTTTTTATTTGTATTTATTTATTTATTTATTTATTTATTTACTTATATCATTGTTTTATTATTAATTTATTTACTAATGAACACTCAAGGCTCACAAGTAGCTTCTGATAGAAAACCTCCATCCAGGACCCTAGTAGATGGATCTCTGAATGAGCTTGGGTGTGGAATAAGCAGAAGGAAGAAGATCTTTGTGTATTTATATATTTCCTCTATACATTTTATATAATTATATATTCATTATTTATTTATATATTCTCAGTTGTTTAGATTGAGAATGGTTTTGTATGTAGTAAATTGATATTCAGAAATTATAATATTAGCTTTATCGAAGTCCGTACTCATGAAGATGCTGTTCTACCTCTGGTCAAAAACATCTAGAGGTGTTCTTACTTACACCTGTTTAATGAAGAGTAACTATTTCACCCGAAAAATGCCGCCACCTTCTCGTCAATAGGACTTTTTTGAGAGTTTGACACCGGGACTGGCAAAGAAAATTGCCCTTATCGGGACCGGGCACCAAGAAATTGGGTTTATCGATAAACTTTGCACTAGCCATTTTGGGAAGCCGAATATTGTATATTCTGGAAAGTAGAAACCTTTACATGCACAGATGTTATTGCACCATAAGCACTGCACCCACTAATGGTGTCCTACCTGTTCTTGCTGAGTTATCAGGAGCTACTCTTTAAGTAAAGTCACTAATTACTTCATTTCCATCTAAAAGAAACTGTGGAGAGTAATCTCTTTTCCTACTGAGTTCACAGGTGCAACTGTACAAGGGAGAAAGCTCATTTTCTTTCTACTTTGAAAAAAGAGCGTTCTCACCGAGTTTGCTGAGTTGACAGGCTCTATTAACAACTTAACGGGGAACAATATCCTATATTTCTGCCATTTGAAAAAAAAAAACCTGAAATTGACTTTGAATCTTTTGTGCTGTAAAGAAATTTAGTGTAAACAGATAACGCTGAAAGTACGTCAAAAATGGTACCCGAGAGAGCCATTCACTCCAAAGGTTTCTGGTTCAAAAAATAAAAATAAAAGAAGAAAAATTTATATAGAGATGGTGACGGTGACTGTATATTGAATAAAGTTTCTGACATAATGAAAAAAAAAAATTCTATACGTCGATGACTGTTCACTATTGAATATATTAAGATATCTCGCGCATAATAAACTTTAATTACAAAAGATTTCCTTTATATACATTGATCAAAGTTGTCGTTGCTTAATGCAAATTAATTTAGTATACAAGGATGATATTTTCTTATGTTGATCAATATGTTTACCGGCTAATCAAAATTAAAACCATCAGAGGAATAATGAATTTAGATGTAAAGGCTCATCTTCTCGGTAAAGTGGACCAGGTTTTGGAGTTTTTATATAGTAGTCACCATGGCTCAAGCGGTAGCGTCCTTGTTGTTTTAAATTCTCCACCCACAGGTGGGTGTAATGAGTCATGGGGGACCTATAGGGCGGTCGCCAGCCGGCACAGGCCCCAATTCCCCACTGTGATGCCCAGCCACAGCAGTGACCTCCCCAGTAAACAGCTTAAACTCTCTTGCCTGGACGAGGCGCGATCTGTCGACCTTGCAAATGCGAGGTCAGTGCGTTACCACTGTCCTAGCCAGGAGGCTAGATAGGTAGCGTCCGCGACTTTGAGGCGTCTGGTCAAGGGTTCGCGCCCCGTCATGGTCTGAGTTTAGCAAGGGCATGCACTCAAGGTAGCGATTACATCTGCCAAAACAAGTCCTTCGCAAGAAGGCAACCGTCCTAGCCCATGGTAGATAAGGGAGTCCGTGACGTAAAACCTGAACAATGGAATAAATTTATACTTTTTTTAAATTTTTAGGAACTGTGTTGTCATTAGTTACCTCCTACCCCCTGCCATCGTAGCAAGTATAAAGAACTGTTCAGTAGAAATGGTATTTTTGTAAATATATACATACTTACATATACCTTGGCTGTTTCCCCCTTTAATTGGGGGGTAGCCGACATCAAGAAAGGAAACTCCCCTTCTTCTTTGACGTCTCGCAGGAGGTTGATACAAGGGGGGGATTCCTAGTCCCCCCGCCCCGTCCACTTTTAGTCGCCTTTTACGACACGCAGGGAATACGGTGAGGCTATTCTTTGATATTGTGCCCGCCCCACAGGGCACATTCTGAAAATGAAAGACAATAATTCAAGAAGAAAAAAACGTACGTCAAACATTAAGAAATAAAATAAAATTAATTACCAGAGTAATAAAAATATATATTTATCACCTATTACGAAACTGATTTATGGACAGTCATATATTACATACTGTATATATATATATATATATATATATATATATATATATATATATATATATATATATATATATATATATATATATATATATATATACATATACACACATATATATACACATATACATATATACATATACATATATATATACATATATACATACATACACATATATTAAATATATTAATTTAAGCCCGACAGTTAGCTTCGCAATGAAAGGAAAATATATATATATATATATATATATATATATATATATATATATATATATATATATATATATATATATATATATATATATATATATATATATATATATTTATATATATATATATATATATATATATATATAATATAATATATTTGTTGTTTTATGTAATGGGCTTTTCCTTCCATATATAATATATATATATATATATATATATATATATATATATATATATATATATATATATATATATATATATATATATATATATATATATATATATATATATATATATTACTTAGTTAAAATAACATGTACTTTCGATTGCTTATACAAAATCATTATCTGGGGAGAAATTAGTTCATCTCAGTTCTCACAAGGAGAATGATTCGTTATTAGAAATGGCATATACTTGCCATTTCAATTTTCAATATACTTTTCTTTTAGAAAGAGAGAGAGAGAGAGAGAGAGAGAGAGAGAGAGAGAGAGAGAGAGAGAGAGAGAGAGAGAGAGAGAGAGAGAGAGAATGAATTCAATTTTAATCTCTTTTCCTTCTATTATTTTTTTTCCTTTTTTTCCACCTTACATTCTTTTATTTTGTGATACTGAACAAGTACCACAGTTAAATCATTCTCTAGTAACTCGAGAATGCTTGAACTGTGGTACGTTTGCCCTTGAATTTACACTTTGTCACTTAATGAAAATATTATTCCAACAGAAAATCTGGCAAATCATTGTATACCTTTACATATTTCGAGATTTAAATCTAGTCATATATTAATTATCTTCAAGATATCATAATCATTATATATCAAGTGGGTTATAAAAACACATTATCTTTTTGTAGAGACAATCTTTATTGTAACATCATTATTGTCTGAACACATCAGCTTCTCATGACAGTATAAACATTCCCTCC
>JAXCGZ010007572.1:205000-207500 GCA_037179515.1 Halocaridina rubra
TACTGGCAGGAACT
Source organism: Halocaridina rubra (assembly GCA_037179515.1). Taxonomy (NCBI): domain Eukaryota; kingdom Metazoa; phylum Arthropoda; class Malacostraca; order Decapoda; family Atyidae; genus Halocaridina; species Halocaridina rubra. The sequence continues at coordinate 205,015 of JAXCGZ010007572.1, forward strand.
GCTGTGGTTGGACACCACAGTGGGGGGTTGGGGCTTGCCCTGGCTGACGAATACCCATTGTATTGAGATGGAAATAAAGTTTGTTGTTCTATCCAGATGAGGATTCGTGTGTTCCGCCTCCTTTAGGTCATACTCCCTTTATCCCTCACTCTCCGTTTTCTTCTTTCCATCTCCTGGCCATCTGGACGAAGATATCATTTCCTTGTTCCTCCTCTTGTCGTAAAAGTCGAATGATAAGGATGGAGGAGCAAGGGATTGAGTATCTCCTCCTTTCTGGTAGGCAAAATTCTACAAGAAGTCTAGTTGCTGGGTGTCTAAATGTGCGTGGTTGTAGAGCGAGTGAGCGTAAAGGAGTGGGCAAGTTAAGTATGTATTTTTTAAAAAGAAAGATGGATGTATTAGCATTGAGTTAAATAAAAGTAAATGGTTGTGTTTTGACTCGGCCACTCCCCTAACAGGGGGAATTATGACCAACATATAGAAAGATAAAGTATATAGATAGAAAGAGTTGTTATAAGTCATGAGAACCAAGAATAACCTCTATGGAAGAGCGAAAGATGGCGTGACCCATTTTTTTATTTTTGAGGTGAGTCCCTCTTTTCTAAAATGCACATTTTTATGTGTCACAAATAGTCCCCATGAATGGGGACTGGTTAAAGCTGGGGAATTAGGATTGGATATTCTTCCTTACTCCTCCCGATGGGCTTGAACCTTCTTTTAATTTTAAGAGCACTAGCACTGAGCTACTGCAGCCATTATCTCTCGTATTTTATTTAAACTCCTCTTAAATCAAAGACCTGCCACTTGACAACTTGAGTAAATTGACTAGATTTTCCCCTTACCCTCCGACACTACCTCACCCCCACTCAGGGAGGTGTAGCTCTTTTCCTGGCGTATATATATGAGCCATTTAGATAAATAATCAGTTACAGGAGAACAGGAAAGGGCGAGATATATTGTAGTCTTAGATCATAATCTCTCTGGCCTGATACATTTTAATTAATAACTCACTTCTTAAGAATATCCTGTAGTGGCTCCACAATATTTCTCCTCACCTTCATTTTCCACTTCACCCCTCACCACACACACTCACGCTATATATATATATATATATATATATATATATATATATATATATATATATATATATATATATATATATTATATATATATATATATATATATATATATATATATATATATATATATATATATATAGTCCCAACGTATTCCCTGCGTGTCGTAAGAGGCGACTAAAAGTGGACGGGGCGGGGGGACTAGGAATCCCCCCTTTGTATTAACCTCCTGCGAGACGTCAAAGGCAATGTGGAATGTTTTGAGCTTATATGTAATTAATGGTAAATTGTTGCATGCAGTGAAAAGTTTGTATGAGGGCAGTAGAGCTTGTGTTAGGGTAGGGAATGAAGTGAGTGAGTGGTTTCCAGTGAGTGTGGGCTGAGACAGGGATGTGTGATGTCACCATGGCTGTTCAATTTGTATATTGATGGAGTTGTAAGAGAGGTGAATGAGCGAGTGCGTGGTCGAGGTTTGAGAATGGTAGATGGGCATGATAACAAGTAGGAGCTGAATCAGTTGCTGTTTGCAGATGATACTGTGGTGGTGGCAGATTCAGAGGAAAAGCTGTGTCAGTTAGTGTCAGAATTTGGCATGGTGTGTGAGGGAAGGAAGTTGCGAGTGAATGTGGGAAAGAGTAAGGTTATGAGGTGTACAAGAAATGAGGATGGTGCTGGATTGAATGTTATGTTGAATGGAGAGACACTTTAGGAAGTTGATCAGTTTAAGTATTTAGGCTCGATTATAGCTGCAAATGGTGGAGTGGAAGAAGATGTGTGTCACAGAATGAATGAAGGATGTAAAGTGTTGGGTGCGTTGAATGGAGTGATGAAGAATAGAGGGTTGGAAATGAATGTTAAGAAAGTTTTGCATGAGAAAGTGGTTGTGCCAACTGTGATGTATGGATCAGAGTAATGGGGTATGAAAGTAAGTGAGAGACGGAAACTAAATGTGTTTGAGATGAAATGCCTGAGGAGTATGATTGGTGTATCTCGGTTGGATAGGGTTAGGAATGAAGTGGTGAGAGCAAGAACGGGTGTGAGGAGAGAAATTGCAGCCAGAGTAGATATGAATGTTCTGAGATGGTTTGGCCATGTGGAAAGGATGGATAATGAAAGACTGCTGAAAAAGGTGATGAATGTGAGAGTTGATGGGAGAAATGCTAGAGGGAGGCCTAGGTTTGGGTGGATGGATGGAGTAAGGAGAGCCCTGAATGATAGGAGGATGGATGTGAGGGAAGCAAGCGAGCGTGCTAGGAATAAGAATGAGTGGCGAGCGACTGTGACGCAGCTCTGATGGGCATCTGCTGTTACCACGGGGCTGCATCTTACAGAGGTAGCCCTGTGGTAGGGGCAGTAGGAGGAGTTGGCAGTTGTGAAGCGACACAGGTTGTGGAAGAGCCGGGAGGATGG
>JAXCGZ010007572.1:212500-225000 GCA_037179515.1 Halocaridina rubra
CTTGAAGAAAATAAAGCTAGCGTTGTAGACCTGATAAGAAAGCTTGGAGTAGTATGTGGTCCTGAGGATATGGTAAACATACACCAACTAGGTAAATATTCGAGGGAAGGAAAGCTGAGACCAACAAAAGTAACCTTTGAGAGAGGGGAAACATGTAGGGAAATATTGTTGAGAAAAAAGTCTAAAAGACCTTCAAGAATGCAAAGAAGTGTTCATTAGACGATACAGAACACAGGAAGAGATGGGAAAGATCAAAAACTTGTTGCAAGAGGCAAGAAGGTTAAATGATGAAAGAAATGAAGAAGAGAAGAAAAATTTTTGTTACAGAATACTTCCAGACAAAGGGGAGATAAAGAAGATAATGACAGAAGATCAGGGGATGGGGCCTCATTAAGATTGTTATACACAAATGCTGATGGATTAGCTGGTAAGGCAGTAGAATTAATAGATAGGATCCACAACAGTAAGGCAGATATAGTAGCAATTACAGAGACTAAGTTGAGTGAGGACATAAACAGTGTCACAGTTTTTCCTAAGGGCTTCAGAATACTAAGGGTCGAAAGATGTGAGAGGACTGGTGGAGGGATAGCACTGCTCATAAGTGAGAGGATTCAAGTTGAAGAAATAAACTTGGCTATAGAAAGTGAGTTCAGGGAATTTCTTGTTGCTCGCCTAAATACTGGGTCATAGAGCATTATAATAACTGTTGTATACAACCCACCAAGGAACCAAAATTGGCTTGAAATTTATGAGGAAAGTCATATAGGTACTATTGAAGTCATAAACTCAGTTGTTAACATGGCACGGGAGAAAAAATGTAGGATTTTGATTATGGGAGATTTTAATCATAAAGAGATAGATTGGATAAATCTTGACCCACACAGTGGTGAGGACTCATTTGGGGCAAGATTCCTAGATTGCTTACAAGGGAATTTCCTACACCAACATGTAATGGAACCAACAAGAGCCAGGGGTGGGGATGAGCCATCACTATTTGATCTAGTGTTCACAGATAATGTGTTGGATATTGAAAATATTGAGTATGAACCACCAATTGGAAAGAGTGACCACTGTGTGTTGTTGATGGAGTATATCATTGAAGACATTCTTCCTGAGAGTAGAGGCACTGAGGACATGAGGAGGAACTATCCGAAAGGAGATTACATCAAAATGAATGAGCTTTTTGCAGTTATTGACTGGAGAACCTTATTTTACAACAAATCTGTACAAGAAATGTATGACATCTTTTGTGAGAAATATGGGAAGATAGTAGATTTTTGCATACCTGTCACCAAAGTAGGTGTAATTCATGCCAGAGAGAAATGGTTCGATAATGGGTGTAAAAGAGCTAAGGAGTGGAGAGACAAATGCTGGAAAAGGTATAGGAGGAGAAAAAACATAAATGCCTGGCAAACCTACAAAAGAGCAAGAAATGACTACCTAAGTAAAAGGAGAGAGGCAGAGAGAGATTATGAGAGGGACATCACCAGGAAGGCTAAAGAAAATCCCAAGCTTTTCCACAGCTTTATCAGAGGAAAACTGAAGGTAAAAGAACAGGTTTTAAGGCTAAAGAGAGCGGATGGAAGCATCACTGAGACGGACGAAGAGATCTGCAAAGAATTGAACAAGGAGTTTCAGTCAGTATTTACAGTAGAAAATACCCCACCCCCTCAGATTGCAGTGATAGAAGCTCAAGGGCCGGTATTAGAGAACATCAACCTTACAGCCACAGAGGTATGCAAAGCGCTGATGGATTTAGATGTTCATAAAGCTACAGGTCCTGATGACATATCCCCTCATGTGCTTAAAAAATGCGCAAACACAATATCAGTGGCACTAAGTATCATATTTAAGGAGTCACTGGAGTCGGGGGAGATTCCAAGATGCTGGAAACAAGCAAATGTGATACCTATCTTCAAAAAGGGAAGGAGGGATACGGCTCTGAACTATAGACCAGTTTCCTTGACCAGCATAGTTTGCAAACTTATGGAGAAACTACTAAGGAAACATATCTCTCTTCACTTGGAATCCTTCAACTTTTTGTCAGTGAGGCAACATGGCTTCAGAGAAGGAAGATCAACAGTAACAAACTTATTAGAATTTTATGATGAGGTAAGCCAAATCTTACAGGAAAGAGAGGGCTGGGCAGATTGCATATTCCTAGACTTCCAGAAAGCGTTTGACACTGTTCCACATAGGAGACTTATTAGGAAGCTGCAATCAATGGCTAGAATAGGTGGAAATGTCTTGGAATGGATAAAAACTTACTTAGAAGGAAGGGAACAGAGGGTTAGAGTAAGACACTCAGTGTCTGAATGGAGAAGAGTTAGTAGTGGAGTTCCACAGGGTTCAGTTTTAGGGCCACTTTTGTTCCTTGTATATGTAAATGACCTACCAGAGTCTGTAAATTCATTCATGAATATGTTTGCAGATGATGCAAAGATTGTGAAGAAAGTAAAAAACGAGAACAATGGTAGAGAACTTCAGGAGGATCTAAATAATCTGCATGAGTGGTCAGAAAAGTGGCTAATGAAATTCAATACCTCAAAATGTAAGGTAATGAGAATGGGTACAAGTGCAAGAAGGCCCAAGCTTGACTACTCGGTGGCTGGAGTACAACTTGAAGAGACAGAAAATGAGAGAGATCTAGGAGTAAACATACTGGCAGATTTGTCTCCAGAAATACATATAAATGGCATAGTAAGGGCAGCATATGCATTCTTATCAAATGTAAGGGTAGCCTTCAGGCACATGGACAAGGAAATGCTCAGAAATATTTATGTAACCTATGTGAGGCCAAAACTCGAATATGCAGCCCCCTTTTGGAATCCGCACTTGAAAAAGCACATAGCTAAGCTTGAAAAAGTTCAAAGACATGCCACGAAACTGGTGCCAGAAATATGCAATCTCGGTTATGATGAGAGGCTGAGGGAATTAGACTTGCCATCACTCGAAGCTAGAAGAGTAAGGGGGGATATGGTGACAGTCTTTAAATTCCTTCATGGTTATGATAGAGTGGATAGGGATCGATATTTCGATATGGCTGGCTCTAGAACTAGAGGTCATAGTTTGAAGCTTCGTAAGAAAACTTGTTTGCAGGATGTAAGGAAATACTTTTTCAGTGTAAGAGTAGTTAATTGGAATTCGCTAAGCGAGGAGGTAGTTAATGCTATCTCAATCCATAGTTTTAAGGACAGGTACGATAAGTATCACTAAGTCTAAAAATGGAACCGATCAGGAGACGGGAAGATACGAGCTTTGGGCTCTTTCCCGTAAACACAATTAGGTAATCACAATTAGGTAATCACACACACACACACACACACACACACACACACACACACACACACACACACACACACACACATATATATATATATATATATATGTATATATATATATATATATATATATATATATATATATATATATATATATATATATATATATATATATATATATATATATATATATATATATATATATATATATATATATATATATATATATATATATATATATATATATATATATATATATATATATATATATATATATATATATATATATATATATATATGTATTATATATATATATATATATATATATATATATATATATATATATATATATATGTATATATATATATATATATATGTATATATATATATATATATATATATATATATATATATATATATATATATATATGATATATATATATATATATATATATATATATATATATATATATATATATATATATATATATATATATATATATATATATATATATGTGTGTGTGTGTGTGTGTGTGAGTGTGTGTGTGTGTGTGTGTGTGTGTGTGATTACCTAATTGTGTTTGCGGGAAAGAGCCCAAAGCTCGTATCTTCCCGTCTCCTCATCGCTTCCATTTTATACTTAGTCATACTTATCATACCTGTCCTTAAAACTATGGATTGAGATAGCATTAACTACCTCCTCGCTTAGCCAATTCCAATTATCAACTACTCTTACACTGAAAAAGTATTTCCTTACATCCTGCAAAGAAGTTTTCTTACCAAGCTTCAAACTATGACCTCTAGTTCTAGAGCCAGCCATATCAAAATATCGATCCCTATCCACTCTATCATAACCATGAAGGAATTTAAAGACTGTCACCATATCCCCCCTTACTCTTCTAGCTTCGAGTGATGGTAAGTCTAATTCCCTCAGCCTCTCATCATAACTGAGATTGCGTATTTCTGGCACCAGTTTCGTGGCATGTCTTTGAACTTTTTCAAGCTTAGCTATGTGCTTTTTCAAGTGCGGATTCCAAAAGGGGGCTGCATATTCGAGTTTTGGCCTCACATAGGTTACATAAATATTTCTGAACATTTCCTTGTCCATGTGCCTGAAGGCTACCCTTACATTTGATAAGAATGCATATGCTGCCCTTACTATGCCATTTATATGTATTTGAGTGTGTTTGAGTGTGTGTGTGTGTGTGTGTGTGTGTATGTGTGTGTGTGTGTGTGTGTGTGTGTGTGTGTGTGTGTGTGTGTGTGTGTGTGTGTGTGTAAAGGATTGATTAGCATGTTTGAGGTGGAAGGTAAAGGTAGAGGAGTCGATCGGTACCTTTCAACCTTTCAGAGACCATCTATAGAGAGAATGGAAAGTTAGAAAATGGTGAAATCGTAAGATTAAAATTTAAATACACTTAAAAGTAGATAGTTAAGGGTAAGAGTAGGTGTCAGGAAGGTTATTTGGCCGTAAAGTATTGAGTGAAAACCAACACTTGTCTTCAAATGGCTAGTGAGATACAGCGACTCTATATGACTATGGAATACCGATTGGATGAGTGAGCCGAAAGGGTGATTAGGAAAAGTGAAGCTATCGAGATGGCATCGATCACAACCTTTTAACCCCTCAATGGTAAATATACAGGTGTGTAGTCACCGTGACTTAAGTGGTAGCGTCCGTGACTCTGAGGCGTCAGGTCGAGGGTTCGCGCCCCGTCACGGTCTGAGGTTAGCAAGGGCATGCACTCAGGGTAACGATTACATCTCCCAAAAAACAAGTCCTTCGGAAGAAGGCAACCGTCCTAGCCCTTGGTAGAAAAGGGAGTCCGTGACGTAAAACCGGAACAACAACAACAATGGTAAATATACAGGCGTGAGAGTTCAGTAATTGGTAGTCTTGAAGATTTGTTGATCAGGAAGGGTGCGTAAGAAGTAGGGAGGAATTCAGGAGTTGATTGAAAACTTGTTGCCCATCAAGATAAACTAGAAAATTATGTGTAATTAGAGGTAGAAAGATAGGGACAGATCCCATTGTGTTGTTTAATGGCAACAAATCATGTTTGACCTAGTGAAAGCTTTTTCGAATTTGTTTTTATGCCTATGCGTATATGTTGTCACTTTGCCAACTCAGTTTTCTGTGTGTGCGTACGCGCTCGTATGTGTGTGTACCTTATTGTGTTCTCGGCAAAGTGCCTTAGCTTTTAGCTCCAAATCTTCTGGTCATGTTCAGTTTTATACTCTAACACTTGACATATCTTTCCTTATATATGCGATAATGCATTTAGCATTTACCGTTTCCTCGCTTAACGAATTCCAGTAATGTATTCTTACACTGGAAGCGTTCTTCTTTACCTCCTCCCAAGAAACTTTCGTATACGAATCTTTAAATTATGACCTCTGTGTGTGATCTGTAGATGTATTTTTTTTTTATGTATGTGTGATCCATAGATATCACAATTGTACCTATGTATGGTGTACATAATAGTGTATGTAAATGTAATGTACAGATGTTCATAATATATCCTTCTGTATGTGTGTGATAAACAAATGTCACAGTCTTTTTTGCCCTCGTATGTGTGTGTGTGCGTGCGTGCGTGCGTGCGTGCGTGCGTGCGTGTATGTGTGTGTGTGTGTGTGTGTGTGTGTGTGTGTGTGTGAGAGAGAGAGAGAGAGAGAGAGAGAGAGAGAGAGAGAGAGAGAGAGAGAGAGAGAGAGAGAGAGAGAGAGAGAGAGAGAGAGAGAGACCTATCTCAACTAAAGTTTTCGAGTCATGTTCGCTGAATGTTCAGACCTCCGTCCATAAGCGAAATAAAGTTAACACCGAAATCTGTCTATCCTGAAGAGAGGGAAATTCAATCACCTAATTTTGTATTTCTATCTCTCATTTTCCCTCGATAGATATAGAAAAAGATGATCGCACTTTCCACATACCTTTACCTACATCTATAAATATCCGTCACTTTTATCATATTTTTACTCAATTTTATTCATTTATTTATTATTTTGTTTATTTATTTATGTTTTTATTTATCTATATTTATTTTAAAGTCGTTTTTTAGATATCATTTTACCTGTTATTTAAGCTGTTTAACCGGCAGGAACTGCTGTGGTTGGACACCACAGTGGGGGGTTGGGGCTTGCCCTGGCTGACGAATACCCATTGTATTGAAATGGAAATAAAGTTTGTTTTGTTTGTTTTTGTTTGTTTGTTATAATTTATTTATTTATCATTTATTTATTTATTTTTATTTGTTAATGTACATGCAAGACTCAGTGACCACGAGGAGGTTCTTATAGGAAATCTCCAACCAGAAACTAGAGTAATTAGACGGCAATTGAACGTAATGAGGCTTTTGTGTTTCACTTTATTTATCTGTTTAAATATTCATCAGGTTGTTTATTTATTCACTGATATACTTATACTTTTCTTAGTCTAAATTCAAGACGATACTGCTCCACCACTGGTCAGACATAACTAATAGTGTACTTACCTTAACGCTGTGGGACGCCATTACCCTCTTCTTTTCCCTACGTGGTTGCGTCGAAAACCCTAAAATTCGTGGTGTTAGAGACGATTGAATCGAAATCCTTTATATTAAAGATACTATTCCACTATAAACCCCACATATGCTAATGGTGCAATCACTGCTTATGCAGTTGAAGTGTGGTGACATGTAGAGGTAATCACTAATTCATCTTTACCATTTTAAAAACCTGTAAAGAGTCCTCACTAATTCTGCTGAATTGACAGGCGCTACTACAAAAAGAACGCTGATACCCTCATATCAACTATTAACAAAGAAGTCGTGAAAAGTAAAATTGACTCTGACTCTCGGGTGCTGTAAGGGAAATTTAGTGTAAATAGATAACGCTGAAAGTACGTAGAAAATGCTACCTAAGAGAGCCATTCACTGCAAAGGTTTCTGGTTTTTACAAAGGAAGAGAAGAAGAAGAAGAAGAAGAAGAAGAAGAGGAATGTTTATGGAGATGGTTACGTTCGCTGCTTATTAAATGAAGTTTCTGACACACGATGAAAATGCAAGGATGGATTCCTTTTTTTTTTTTTATTTATTTATTAATTTTTTTTACGCATTTGCTGGTCAAAACATTATAATATCAGAAAAATAAGGAATTTTAGGCCCGGGTTCCAAGAAAACATTAAGACGAAGAAAAAGTAGAAGTTTAAGGACAAGGCAGAAATAAGTGTATGATCCACAATGCAAAAATGACAGGCTGAAAGAATAGTCGAAGTATTGAGGACCTTGAGATATGGCAGGATTAGGCCCTGAGACGATGATATATCCGCTTTTTGAAGGAAGATAGGTCATAAGAAACAGGAAAAACAGAAGGAGGAAGAATTCCAGAGTCTGGAGGTGGATGGGAAGAAGCAGACGCTGCACCGACCAATCCGCTAGCTACAAATCTCCACACAGTACCTGTGAGACGAGGCCACTTGGCGAGTGTTACGCGGCCTCAGTAGTGAGGGAGGGATGCAACTCGCCAACTCATCAGAGCAACGATGGGAGTAGTAGCGATAGAAAGAGAAAAGGATGATACCTTACGGCGAAGAGAAAGAGAATCCAGATTTAAAGGAAGAGAAAGGTCATTGATGGATATCAGTTATTTTTTAGGTTGATCTGTGTTTTTGCCGGTGAAATAGGAATTGAAATATCTACCTCATAATAAAGTAAATACGAAAACTTCTTTTTAGGAAATTCCTATAGTTTTTGGAATACTTATGGTTTACTGGAATGCACATTGGTCTACGATACCAAAAAAATACAAGTTCATGCCGCCATTTCCTTGAAAAGAAATCAAAATATTTACTTTGTTCTGACGATAACGTCAAAGAGGCATGACATAGACTACCAGTTCCTAACCCCTGGCAACTTAACAAGTATAATGAACTCCTCAGTAGGAATGTTAGTCCCTTTTTCGAACCAAATACAAAATTTATCCCGAGCTTGAGAGTAGGTAAGCGTATGGTTGACCCTCGGCTCATAACCTCGAAGAAAAGTTTGTTTTGTGTTATAAAAAGGTTGATGGATAGTTACAAAATAATTTTCCAAGAACTTGGAATACGAATGTTTTTTTGTTTATTCTAACGCCATTTATCACAATCTCAAATAGTTCTCTTGAATACTTCTGGAAGACTTGGTCTACTTATGGTGCCAACTTTATTTTTTCTTAAAAAGTCTCTGCTTTCAGTATATATTCGACTGGATTAGTGGCATCAGGGTGTGATAGACGTATAATGAAACTTTATGGTGATCAAATAGAAATGCACAAATGAAAAGAAAAATAATGTCATATTGAAAAAGAAGAAGAAGAAGAAGAAGAAGAAGAAGAAGAAGAAGAAGAAGAAGAAGAAGAAGAAGAAGAAGAAATAAATGATGGGTGGTTCGTATTCAAAGGAGGTGTTTAGCTTCCTCTGTTTCACATATCTCATGCTCTCTGTCTTCTTCTTCTTTTTTTTTATAGTGATGGGTGCTTTTCATCCAGGTGTGTTGTTGAGCGTCCATCTCTTCTCATTATTCATTCTCTCTTTCTCTCTTACTCTAAGCATTTACTGGCCAATAGAGAAGAATAACGCCTCCGTATACACCTGTGTGTCGAAAAAGTCGACTAAATGGGTCGGAGCGATAAAGTGGGAATCGCCACCTTTGTATTTTTCTTCCGAGGATGTGAAGGCATACGTAAAGCATCTGATACGAAAACTCCTGTAAGGACCTTAGAAATGTGTAAAAGCGATATATATATATATATATATATATATATATATATATATATATATATATATATATATATATATATATATATATATATATATATATATATATATATATATATATATATATATATATATATATATATATATATATATATATATATATATATATATATATATATATATATATATAGATATATATATATATATATATATAGATATATAGATATATATATATATATATATATATATATATATATATATATATATATATATATATATATATATATATATATATATATATATATATATATATTACTTTTTTTTTCTTTTAAACTAAACCTTACTTTTCTTTTAATTTTTCTATTTTTTACCTAATGTTACCCTTCCCAGGGTAATATAAATGCATTACTTGTTTATTGATAAGTAAGGAATCATGCGATTTTACTTACTTACTTACTTACTTCGTTTACATCTTTTCCCACTTTTTATGTGGGTCGATGTTTCTGGCCAGTTTTCTCCATTTGTTTCTGTCCCATAGCCTCATCACCCAACAAACCTTTAGACCTCAGGTCGTCATTGATGCAATCCATCCACCTACGCTTTGGTCTCCCCCTCCCTCTCCTACCCTGTATATCCATTTCCATCACCCTCCTCCCAACATACTGTTCATCCCTCCTAACGACATGACCATACCATCTTAGTCTACTTTCTTGTATCTTATCTGATATTTCTCTAACTTTTGAGGTACCTCTAATTACCCTCGTATCTGATCTTATCGCTTCTTGTCACCCCACACCTCCATCTCAACATCCTCATCTCTGCCACATCCAGTTTTTTCTCTTGTGTCTTCTTTATTGCCCATATCTCTGCTCCATACATCATCGCAGGTCTCGCAACTGTCTTATGCACTTTACCCCTCAACTTAATCCCTATTCTCCTGTCGCACAGCACCCCCAGACACTTTCTTCCAGTTCTTCCATCCCGCTTGTATTCTGTGGGTTATTTCTGACTCTAGGTCACCATCCTCTGCTCCTGTTGATCCCAAATACTTGAACTTTTCAACTCTTTTCAACACCTTCCCCTGCAAATTGGCCTCCCCGTCCTCATCATCTCTCAACCTCAAGTACTCTGTCTTCTTCCTGCTGATTTTCAGTCCTCTATCCTCCATCACTCTTCTCCACTCGTCAAGCTTCTCCTCCACTACCTCTCGTCTGTTGCTACACAGTACAATGTCATCTGCAAAGAGCATACACCATGGAGACTGATCTCTAATACCCTGGGTTACTACATCCAAGACCAGATCAAATAGATATGGACTCAAAGCAGACCCTTGATGCAGACCAACATTTACTGAGAGACTTTTCGTCAAGCCCACACTGCTCTTAACATTTGCCTCTGCCCTCTCATACATATCTTGGATGATTCTTACATATTTCTCGGGGACTCTCTTTTCTCTAATACACCTCCACACCTCTTGACGTGGTACTCGATCATATGCCTTTTCCAGGTCAATAAAGACCAAATGCAGTCCTTTCTGTTTCTCCCTATGCTTTTCCATCATTTGTCTCAAGGCAAATATGGCATCCACTGTCCCTCTTCCAGGCATGAAGCCAAACTGTTCATCCCCAATTGTCGTTACCTCTCTGAGTCTCCTCTCTATGATCTTCTCCCATATCTTCATAGTATGACTTAACAACTTTATACCTCTATAGTTTCCACACTCCTGAATGTCTCCCTTCCCTTTATAGATTGGGATGATTAAGCTTCCTCTCCATTCCTCTGGCATCTTTTCCTGACTAGAGATCTTTTGCATTAAGTCCCACAAGATATCTATGCCTTCCTCTCCAAGACTCTTCCATACCTCCACAGGCATCTTATCAGGTCCTGCTGCCTTTCCATTTTTCATTTTCCTTACTGCCCGCTCTACCTCTCTTCTAGCCACTGTTGTTGTAACTGCTTCATTTGGAGGTCCATCTTCAAATACTGCTCTTGGGTTCTCTTCATTTAGTAATCCTTCAAAATAAGTTTCCCATCTGCTTTTTATTTCATCCTCTTCTGCTAGAACTACGCCATAGTTATCCTTTATTTGTCTTACTTGAGTCAAGTCCTTGGTTGCAGCATCTCGGGCCTTGGCAATTCGCCATATTTTCTTCTCTCCTTCTGGTGTTTCCAGCTCTTCATAGACTTCATTCAATTTCTCTGCCTTTGCTTTTGCTACTGCTCTCCTTGCCTCCTTCTTTGCCTGCTTGTACTCTTCTTTATCCTACTCCAAGCCTGATAAATCTGCCTTTGTCTTAGTTTCTTTCTTGTTCTTCACCCATTCTTGCACTTCCTCATTCCACCACCATGACTCTTTATCATTTGGGGGTTTCCTTCCTGATGACTTTCCAAGTACCTCCTCACCAACCTCATGCGGACATTCCATTGTAAGTCTATTATTTATATTTTTATTTTTTCTTAATATGTAAATGACACCACTAGGACGGTTTTAAGGAACTGCTTCCTGAAGGTCACGTGCGCGAGCGTGAATCCCATGGGGTGTCTAATTTGGCTCTTTTCAGAGGTGCCCATAGGATCTTAATATATATTTTGCCGTCGTGTTTTTTTTTTAATATGTTCCTTGTGAGTACAGTTGTATGTATATGAGGGTAATTGAAACTTATATATCTTACCAGTAGTAGGTTGTCCCTAGCACCAGTCGCCCGTTGCGATACTACAGCTGAAGGATTTTTAATCTTGAATAGGACTGTCCAGGACTGTTCGATGTTAAGTCTTCCTTCAGTTACGGTTATTTGTTATGCCTACATCAACACTGAATATTCTTGGATATTCATTACACCTCTTATTATACCTTCACATCTGATAAGTCATTACACTCTCCATCTCTGTTACATTTTACATAATGTATCCTTCGTGCCCAGGCTCGGTGGGGGTTGTTTTATTTTATTTTATATTTTGGCCCGTCCTGGTGTCACAATCATAATATATATATATATATATATATATATATATATATATATATATATATATATATATATATATATATATATATATATATATATATATATATATATATATATATATATATATATATATATATATATATATATATATATATATATATATATATATATATATATATATATATATATATATATATATATATATATATATATATATATATATATATATATATATATATATATATATATATATATATATATATATATATATATATATATATATATATATATATATATATATATATATATATATATATATATATATATATATATATATATATATATATATATATATATATATATATATATATATATATATATATATATATATATATATATATATATATATATATATATATATATATATATATATATATATATATATATATATATATATATATATATATATATATATATATATATATATATATATATATATATATATATATATATATATATATATAT
>JAXCGZ010007573.1:0-25000 GCA_037179515.1 Halocaridina rubra
TTATATGTGTGTGTACATATATACATACATATACCTTGGCTGTTTCCTCCTTTAATTGGGGGGTAGCCGACATCAAGAAAGGAAAACAAATAGGGGGATTACTTTGCTCTATGGGCAATGACGAGGGAGCTAGCGACCGTTCAGATGGCACTGCTGGAGTGCCACAGCCCATCCTCCCGGTTCTTCCACAAACCTGTGTCGCTTCACAACTGCCAGCTCCTCCTACTGCCCCTACCACAGGGCTATCTCTGTAAGATGCAGCCCCGTGGTAACAGCAGATGCCCATCAGAGCCGAGTCACAATCGCTCGCCACTCATTCCTATTCCTAGCACGCTCGCTTGCTTCCCTCACATCCATCCTCCTATCATTCAGGGCTCTCCTTACTCCACCCATCCATCTAACCTAGGCCTCCCTCTAGCATTTCTCCCATCAACTTTCGCATTCATCACCTTTTTCAGCAGCCTTTCAT
Organism: Halocaridina rubra; assembly: GCA_037179515.1. Taxonomy (NCBI): domain Eukaryota; kingdom Metazoa; phylum Arthropoda; class Malacostraca; order Decapoda; family Atyidae; genus Halocaridina; species Halocaridina rubra. Next base: position 470 of record JAXCGZ010007573.1, read on the forward strand.
CATCCATCCTTTCCACATGGCCAAACCATCTCAGAACATTCATCTGAATCTGCCACCACCACAGTATCATCTGCAAACAGCAACTGATTCAGCTCCCACTCGTTATCATCCCCATCTACCATTCTCAAACCTCGACCACGCACTCGCTCATTCACCTCTCTTACAACTCCATCAATATACAAATTGAACAACCATGGTGACATCACACATCCCTGTCTCAGTCCCACACTCACTGGAAACCACTCACTCACTTCATTCTCTACCCTAACACAAGCTCTACTGCCCTCATACAAACTCTTCACTGCATGCAACAATTTACCATTGATTCCATATAATCTCAAAACAATTCCACATAGCCTCTCTATCAACTCTATTATATGCTTTCTCCAGATCCAAAAATGCAAAATACACATCCTTACCCTTTGCTAAATATTTCTCACATAGCTGCCTAACTATAAAAATCTGATCTCTACAACCTCTACCTCTCCTAAAACCACTCTGCACTTCCGCGATCACATATTCTGTCTTTTCCCTAATCCTATTAACCAGTATCCTACCATACACTTTTCCTACCACACTCAACAAACTTATACCCCTAAAATTACTGCATTCATACATATCTCCCTTACCTTTGTATAAGGGCACTATACAGGCAATCACCCAATCCACTGGCACCAATGACAACATAAAGCATATATTAAACACTCTCACTAACCATTCCAATGCAGTCACACCCCCCTTCTTTCAACATCTCCGCTCTCACACCATCCATTCCAGGTGCTTTACCTGCTTTCGCTTCATACAATGCCTTTTCACCTCCTCTCTTGTAATCTCTCTCTCATTTTCATCTCCCATTACTGGCCCTTGAACCCCTCCCACTGCCACTATAGCTGCCTCTCTATCTTCCTCAACATTCAGCAAGCACTCAAAATATTCTGCCCATCTTTTCCTTGCATCGTTCCCTCTTAACATCTGTCCATTCACATCATGAATATATATGTATGTGTATGTCTATATGTATCAATAATTACTACTTTTGATTCGTAACTCTATCTATATACAAAAGCTGTAGTAATGATGATGGTGGTAATGATAATAATAATCATGATGATGATAATAATAATAATAATAATAATAATAATAATAATAATAATAATAATAATAATAATAATAATAATAATAATAATCAAGCTGGTGATAGCAATGGTAATAATAATAGTGACAATGGATTAAGCTGACGTAATTCTCTCTCATGTACATAATTTGAAGGGTGGAGAAGGGGAAGGGCTTTCAGGCTTTCTCTTTCTTTTCCTACCAAATTTCTCTTCCATTATATGGTGCTGTGTTTATGTGTATATATGTATGTTTAGGTTTATATGTGTACGTATATGCGATTGATTACATGCACTTTCCTTTATTGTTTTACCCTCAGATGACAATGATGTGTATGGGTATGCATGTATGTATCTTTACCTGTGGAAAGGACGAATAACTCCTTTTGCTGAAATGAATACCACAAACTCTCTCTCTCTCTCTCTCTCCTCTCTCTTCTCTCTCTCTCTCTCTCTCTCTCTCTCTCTCTCTCTCTCTCTCTCTCTCTCTCTCTCTCTCTCTCTCTCTCTCTCTCTCCCCTTGATATGTATGACTACGAAGCCCCAGTGGCATTTCTATTGCGCATATAATTAATGCATGCATATGTATATGTACCTACTTATTACTCTAACCTGAAAATTGTTATTCTATATCTGCTTCAAATTGTCTGCAGTAGTACTGTGAAAAAGTGGAAATTTAACAAATGATAGCACTCAAAATGGGCTATTGGAAATACATGTAACCCATAATAATCTTACTCTTAATTAATAATCGCAGAGTGCTTTTCTGCCATCACTCAATTATTACACTATATTTTATTATTAATTACTTGCTATGATATTTAAAATTAATTACAAATTCTATTAAAACTTTATGCATACATAACCAAATAGATTGTAATGTTTAACAACTGCAATATCACTGGGAGTGCCATGTGCACATGTCCCCATGTACAGTTATCTGACTAAATAAAAAAAAAAGCACCAGGATGCTTCAGTCTATCTGTTTTCACCCCCATAATGGAGACTAATAATGATACATGAAAGGTAGAACAAAATTATAGAACATAAAACTGGCCCTTTTTAGCATCCTGATTGCAGCGAAGTCTAGTATGTAAATAAGAAGCAAATAAATAAATGGAATACTAAAAAAGAGAAAATAATTTAAGATGAGAATTACGACATGAAAAGAAGTAGAAATTTCCTATATGAAGATCAATTGGCTAAAAAAGGAATAATTACATAATTTACATAGGCGTGTAAGACTTTCCTGGCATCCTCTCGAAATAAGATACAAGAGAGAGAGAGAGAGAGAGAGAGAGAGAGAGAGAGAGAGAGAGAGAGAGAGAGAGAGAGAGAGAGAGAGAGAGAGAGAGAGACCACGCAACTTTCATCTCGGAGAAGCCTTGGCATCTCTTGCTTAATATTTATGAGTTGCTTTCTCCTTAGAAAATTATCATTCGGAGTATTTTTTTTCATCTTAATTTCCGAGGTTAACCGCGGAGACGCGAGATGGAGCTCGTTAAAATAACGAATTTGAGGTCAAGGTATGACAACTACTGAGCTTGCGTGCCGCAGTTTCCGGTAGAAATCCAACTGGGTACTACTACTACTACTACTACTACTACTACTACTACTACTAGTACAGCTAATACGATTACTACTACTGCTACTAATACTAACAATATGTTTTCATGTGGTACACAACATAATAGGCATAACATTTTGAAAATTACTTTAGATAAATTACTGCAAACAAAATATTGCAATATAAGCAATATATCTGGGTCTCTCCCCTGCTGCTTAGGTACAGATGGTCATATAAAGGCTTAAAATATATGGATTTTTCGCCCACAGAACGAGTAAAGCTATTTGGTAACTCTTAACACCTCTCTCTCTCTGCCTACCTATAGCACTACTACCAGAGGTGATTTTGTGTGCGATGTACTCCAAAATTCTTAAATACATCTCTACCCTTTAAGCATGAGTTCTTTGGCGTCTTAAAGGAAAAAAATTACCCTTTAACTCTCGGTAGTTTTATGATAGACGTCATATGTTATTATACATCCCTTGCCCTCTCATCTCTATGTTCTAAAGGAATAATTACTCTTTAAATGACGGTAGGTTAAAAACAGACGTCATGTGCAAATGAGAGAAATTGTACTCGTTAAAGCTAAGTTTATCTCTCAAAGACTGTCTTTTGTTCATTTGGAGGCTTAAATTAACAAATGAAAGAGGCTGCGTTTACAGTCTAGCTGACTTCTATCACTAATGTTGTTCATAATTTTTTTTTTTAATGATTGTGACACCAGGACGGGCCAAAAAAAAAAAAAAAAAAAAAAAAAACAACAGCCCTCATCGGGCCTGGGCACGAAGAATACATAAAGTAAAGAGAAACAGAGATGGAGAGTGTAAGGACTTGTCAGATGTGAAGGGATAATGAAAGATGTGTGATGAATATCCAAGACTATTCAGTGTAGCTGTAGGCATAGAAAAAGAATAATGGTTAATTGACAATATAAAGATATCAAGATTCGTAAATGTGGTGAATTGCCTTTGATGACTAGGGCCCGATTTCTTAAACAGTGTAAACCTAGGATATCATATTGTTAGTTAGCTAGACACATACAAATGGATTTCATAAACGCATCTGACGCGGTTCTGTGTATGGAGGGGATATAAAAATCGGTAAGGCCAAAAAACTTAAAAATAAAGAGAAGGACATATAAAGGGCGCCAAAGGTTCCCACAAAACTCCAAATAACCGGTTCCTGCCCTTCCCAATATTACCATTTTTTTTCTTCAACCTGAATGGACAGTCCCTACTAATGAAAAAGTTAGCAAGCGAATCACACATATTAAGTAATGATGCAAGAGTAATTCTAAACTATTAATATATATATATATATATATATATATATATATATATATATATATATATATATATATATATATATATATATATATATATATATATACTAAACTTAGAATTATGTACATAAATTTAAAGGAAAAACTATATTCATATTCGTGAATAAAAAACGTATAATGGAGTGTATACAAAAAATGTAGTATACATATAACGCTTATACCAAAATATGCAACATATTATGGTATTAATAAGGGGACCGCCATAGCGTAGTAGTAGAGTGCTCGACTCTAGAGGTGACGAACCCGCGTTCGAGCTCACGGCTGGGCGCTGGGAAGGGCATCTAGTCTCAGTTCCCCTGCTTCAATCCATATGTTTCCGCTCCCCAATTGGTTACTTATAGTGACATAAAAAAATAGTTTGACATTAGATGTAAAACACAAGTTAAGAAATAATTATATACAAGCACACAAAAAATAATATATAATTACAGACAAACACTGGTAATATATAATTCAAATAACTACAAAGTTGACCAACTAATAACAATATAAGGTACTTAATCAAGTTATGAAAATGAAGCAGCGGTAAAATAATCCAGAATTCAAATGAAGGTGCAACACAGGGAGGGGACCAAAGAAACATGGCTCCATTCAGGATCTCGACAAAATTCACCCTAGGACTTTTAAATTAATTATTATTTGCTAAGGTACAATAAATTACATAATAGCGAAGTAATTTAAAAGCTCAGCATTCGGGACGAAGGATGGCAAATCGACTGTCTGCATGTTCTCAACAAAATTTATCATAGTATTTAGTCTAATCACTATTTTCAGCGAATCAGCAAGTAATGTAGCTAGAAACTAATATAAATGTTCAACACAGAACAAAGGATAACATTGTTAAAACGTAGCTTAAGGGGGTAAAAGCGACTGTTTCCATGCTCTGTAGCTCGACGATATTCAAGGTTGGCCTATTCCAAATAAGGCTCTGATCATGACAGGGCAAACCGTGATATATGAGTCTATGACACGGCCAGTTCCTTTAATATTGAAATTACACACATGGCAGATATTAATGCAATTATTAATATTTTGAAGAGCTTTGAAATCAATGTGATGGTTACATGGTTTAGACACTCGGCTTATGTGTTTGAGAAAATGGATTTCATGCCTGTTTCGTTCTGAATGGCTTCGTCAAATATATATATATATATATATATATATATATATATATATATATATATATATATATATATATATATATATATATATATATATATATATATATATATATATATATAGAGAGAGAGAGAGAGAGAGAGAGAGAGAGAGCTTTGACGTCTTCAAGTTCCTGGCAACTCGAAAGACTGAAGAACCCCCCCCCCCCAGACGAGTATTAAGCAATGTTGAGGCAGCTAAGTGTTTGATGAGTTTTGACGTGAAAAGAGACATGTGTAAACAATAAAGTACCAACAACGCAATTGCAATTACTATTACTGCTTCTATTCCGAACATCAACAGCAAAAGCAGCCACAATAATAATAATAATAATAATAATAATAATAATAATAATAATAATAATAATAATAATAATAATAATAATAATAAGAAATACAAGAAGACGATGTATGCAGTGAATGAACCAAACATACACTTACATGCAGTAGGGATGAACGAAAAACTATTTCATGGTAATGCATTTATTTCCAAAGGATCATTGTTTGTCACAATATTTTGACGCATTTCGCCAGCAAACAAACAAAATGAGTACAATTCCAAAACACTCCCAAAATAAAAGAAATAGGCTGCTGACCATTGATAGTTTGACTGGCTGTGCACTACATATAAAATACAGCCAGTAACGTTCACAAGTGTTCTCTCTTTAGATGGGTTTTGGAGTAGATAAGAAAATAATCACAATGCCAAGCCAGCCTGGTGCCAGATCCTAACAGCACGTGGTAAGTTGAAGAGGAAGCGAGCCCGCCGTTCTTAAGTATGAGTTGCATAAGTATGGGCTACAGGTACTCCGATCAATAATAATAGTAAAAAAATAATAAAAAGCCATGTAACATTTGACATAACTTAAAGAGTTAGGTGCTACATTCTAGGCTATATATTTTAGAAAGAAATGATGTGTCATTAACGACAGGAAAACTTATTGTATAGCTTAAAACTAAAAAAAAAATATAACGATGTAATATAAAAAATGCTACAAATTCAATTCTAAAGTAGAAAATCTATATGCCGCTGTTATCTGTATCTTCATACATGTTGCAATGCACGTCCCCATTTTATTAAACAAAACAGGAGAAACTGAATAAAAGATTCTCGGGAATGAAGTCTGGTGTTTTCAACATTAACTGCAAGCAAAATACGAGAGTAGAAAATAGAAAAACGACACTCAAATAGAACTGTAATGTCTGGCTGGCAAACTCCTTAACTGTACAGAAGTGACAATTATGTGTTCCAAGCGATAACTCAAGCCTTTTAAGATAAGGGATGCGATGGTGTAAATCAGGAGTCCCGACCATAACGAAAGACAATGCCAGTGACTGAAATACCCGAGTGGGCAAAGAAGACATCCCTGACCTTGGAGGGTCAGGCTTCAAGGTAAAGGGCACGTCCCAGCCGGTTGTAATCACCAGACAGACAACCTCCTCACCATCTGTTATTGAATCTTCCCACCAAACCCAACTCAAAGCGGAATATGTTTCGGTCTTTAAATCCGTATATTCAGCCAAACTTGCGGTGTACTGAAAGAGTTACAAGAATGAAGTTAAAATGAACAAACAACAAAACGTTTTTGCACTAGTTCACTCAGACAGGAAGCTAAACAGCCCCAGGACCACTCGTGGAATTTAATGTTGTTGTGTCGGTGCCGTTTAGGTAATTTATTTATTCAGAACTTTATTTACTGACATTTCTTCTCTATTTGATTTTGTATTTGCTTATATTTATTTAATTAGTTATCTATGTATTTTCATAATTTCCAAATGACTTCTGTGGAACTTGAAGAAATCCAGTATGACTAATAAATATTATACTATAGCAAGCTTTAAAGATATTTTCTATTATTACACATACACACACACACACACACACACACATACACACACACACACACACACACACACACACACACACACACACACACACATATATATATATATATATATATATATATATATATATATATATATATATATATATATATGTATATATATATACATACATATATATATATATATATATATATATATATATATATATATATATATATATATATATATATATATATATATATATTGATGGCTGTTTATTTATTTTTTTTTGCCCGTCCTGGTGTCACACTCATAAAAAAAAAAAAAAAAAAAAAAAAAAAAAAAAAAAAATATATATATATATATATATATATATATATATATATATATATATATATATATATATATATATATATATATATATATATATATATATATATATATATATATATATATATGAAGCAGAATATAAAACATAAAGAAAAGCGAATATGTACTATATATTACGACTGGCATCCAGTCCTCTTCAGGTACAAATGATACAATACTTACAGAGCTTTAGTGAAAGAATATGGACGGTCATTTAGCATAATCTTCTTAATTTTTATTTATTTATTTTTATTTAAGAGTGTGACACCGGGACAGGCAGAAACTGCCCTCTTCAATAAAGGCCCGGGCACGAGAAAATACCAACCACGACGGAAAAGAAAAAGGTTAAGGGCAAGGCAGGGATGAGGTAATGTCACACAAAGGAAAACGACAGACAGAAAAAACAGTCAAAGTACAGAGGACCCAGAGATATGGAGGACTAGGCTTTGAGATGACGATAGATCTGCTTTTTGAAGGATGAAAGGTTGTAAGAATTAGGAAAGACAGAAGGAGGAAGAGAGTTCCAGAGTCTGGAGGTAGATGGGAAGAAGCAGTCGCTGCACCGACCAATCCGCGAGCTACAAATCTCCACACAGTACCTGCGAGATGAGGCCGCTTGGCGAGTGTTACGCGGCTTGGAGGTGGAGGAGGGATGCGACTCACAACTCATCAGAGCAGCGATGGAAGTAGTAGCGATAGAAAAGCGAAAGGGAAGCTACCTTACAGCGAAGAGAGAGAGAATCCAGGTTAGAAGTAAGAGAAGGATCATAAATGAATCTGACTGCCTTAGATTCCACCCTATCAAGAAGATAAGTAAAGGAAGAAGCACCCCAGATGTGTGAGCAGTATTCTAAGCAGGGGCGGATAAGACCTTTGTAAATTTTAAGTAACTGCAATGAGGAAAAGTAATGACAAAAACGAAACAAAACCCCCAATTTTTTGGATGAAGATTTAGAAATTTGGAGTATGTGATTCCTCCAAGACAAGTTAGAGGCTATATGGATTCCTAATATGTTGATAGAGTTAAGAGGGTAAATTTCATTAGTTTCGAAGACAATAGGGTTATCAGGAGGAGAAGAAGATAAAGAGGTAGCCAGAAACTGTCTTTTGGAGGCATTGAATTTACCTAAATTTTGAGTGCCCCATTCAGATACTCTCTGCAAATCAGAGTTAAGAGTAGAAGAAAGAGTGATACGAGATTGATTACGAGTAACAGATGAAGGTTGTGAAGAAAAGGCAGAGGAAAAGTGAAGGGTAGAATCATTAGCAAAGGCATGAAGAACAGAGGAAGATGGGGATTGTAGAAGATCATTGATGAAGAGAAAGAAGAGAGTAGGTGAAAGAACAGTGCCCTGTGGAACACCACTGGTTATAGAGAGAGGGCTAGATGTCGCGCCATCAACAACTACAGATATAGAACGGTCAGTAAGAAAACTGAAAAATCAGTGAACAGAAAGAAGGGGTAAAGCCATAGGCAGGGAGTTTGGCCAACAGAGCCTTTGCCAGAATCTGTCAAAAGCCTTAGAGATATCAAGGGCGACAACAAAGGATTCCCCATAGTTCCTCAGAGAAGATGACCATACATGAGTAAGATAGGACAGGAGATCACCAGTGGATCTTGCCTTGCAGAAGCCGTACTGGTGATCGGAGATAAGTGAGTTAGATTCAAGGCGTTTTAAGAAATGAGCATTGAGCAAAGTTTTGAAAATTTTAGCAATAGAGGAGGTTAGAGCAATAGGTCGGTTGTTAGAAGGAGTAGAGCGGTCACCTTTCTTAGGAACAGGTTGAACTAGAGCATGCTTCCAAGATGAAGGATAGATACTGGTTGACAGAACGAGGCGAAAAAGAGGGCAAAGCATGGGACCACTTCATCTGCAAGCTCCTTAAGGAACCTTGCAGGGATACCATCGGGACCAGATGCCGTGTTCGTCTTTAGCGAGCGAAGAACCTTATGAACTTTGCGTGAAGAAAGGATAAGGGAGGGCATAGGGTTAGAGAGGGGAAAAGACTGAGGAACAGGTGCGCTGGAATGTTGATAGAAGAGTTGGCAGAAAAATGAGAGCCAAAGAGAGTGGCTTTGTCAGTGGGAGAGCAAGCTATAGAACCATCAGAATGAATGAGAAGGGGAAAGCTTGAGTTGCAGAAGTTTTTGGAGAGGTTTTTGGCTAAGGTCCAGAAGCATTTGTCAGTGGGAGAGGAGTTAAGGTCATCAACTTTCCTTCTTATTAAGGAAGCCTTAGACCTTCGAATCTGAGCAGAACAGCGATTCCTAGCTATAATAAAAGCAGAGCGAGTTAAATCGGAAGGAGAGGCTAGGTAAGATCGGTGAGCCTGATTCCTAGTCTGGATAGCCATGGGGCAGGCACGGTCAAACCAAGGTTTAGGGGGAGAGAAAGTTTTTGTAGAAAAGAGGATGTACGCCTCCATTCCCGCAGTCATGATCTCGGCAACATTTAGAGCTACCTGATCAGGGCTGTGGGACCGAGAGCAGTAGTCATCCCATGGGAAGTCAAAGAGAAAGTTACGCAAATTTTCATGTTGGGTATGCTCGAAGTGCCAAAGCGGTGCTGAGTAGGACTTTAAATGAGGACTTTAAAGATTACCTCATCCACAATGTCAGATCCCCACTGTCTATCGATAAATTTAAGGTTTTTAATTTTTCTATAATGGCTGCTTCAAGTATCTTTCTCCTGTATTGGCAGTTACTCCATATAATAATATTAACTGGAGTGAGTCAACATTGCTATGTAGAAGTAATTGCCAATACAGGAGAAAGATACTTGAAGAAGCCATTACAGAAAAATCAAACACCTTAAATTTATCAAATGGACAGTTGAGATCTGACATAGTGGATACAGCAATCTTAAAAGTCCTCATTAAGAGGATTATGCCAAATGACCGTAGTCCACCTGACCTGAGATCGGAAGCTAATCCTATCGCGGATCCTCCTGGCAATCCTAGCTAGCAACTCCCCCCTCCAGTATTCTTTCACCACAGCTCTGTAAATATTGTATCATTTGTACCTGAAGAGGACTGGAGTCCAGTCGTAATATATAGTACATCTTCGCTTGTCCTTGTGTTTTATTTATGCGCCTTTTCTGTTTCATATTGTGCTGTAAAATTGCAGTTTATTTTGCATATATATATATATATATATATATATATATATATATATATATATATATATATATATATATATATATATATATATATATATCGAGTTTATATATATATATATATATATATATATATATATATATATATATATATATATATATATATATATATATATATATATATATATATATATATATATATATATATATATATATATATATATATATATATATATATATATATATATATATATATATATATATATATATATATATATATATATATATATATATATGGATAGATAGATGAAAAACTGACATTCAAGTAAGAATATATTTTCTAGCTTTTTGGCCATACGATATGCATAAGCTATAATTCTACACTGCAAATTACACGCTTGGAAGCACAAAGGTGGTTCGAAAAAATAAAACGCGTTATGAAATAGCGGAACTAAATTTCGTGGAAGCCATTGATATGCAGGATAAAAATGAGGCAACATATCAAGAGTATTCTCGCTGTATAAGAGGCGAGTGTAAACTAAGTTCCGCAGGTCTACATTATAAACAAAGTCCGCGTATTTAGTCTAAACACATGCAGAGGTTATGTCATAGCTAAGGGGGCCAAGAGACTGAGACTGCCAAACTCCCATGCCAAAAATTTAATATCAAAAGCATTATGAGAATGTTTAGTAATATAAGTATAAACGACTATTTGTAATACTCCATGCGCTCATTTGCATGCTATCAACCCAATAAACATGGTAGATATTGCAGGTGAATATAAATATATTCTGTGCATGATCAAATGACCATAATCTTATGCTTATTAATCATTCCCGCTGAAGAGCCAACAGTAATATGGGCACTATTTACTAAGTAATATACGAGTGTATGTGGTTTTCCTACACTTTTTTTGCGTTATAATAATAATAATAATAATAATGATGATGATAATAATAATAATAATAATAATAATAATAATAATAATAATTATTATTATTATTATTAATATTACAACCTTTCTCTTCCACCATAATGTATCCCTTTATTGTTTGATATTAATTATAAAATCCATTATCGTACTTAATATCATTCATGGAGGTGTTTCATGCTTTACAGCTGGCCATTAAGAATTGCAAATGGATCCCTAGATGCACGTCGTGATAACGACATTAAGTTCTGAAGGTACGGGTTACCTTATTATGATTCACTAGCTCAGTTCTATTAACTCTGCATTGCAGTACTCTCTTCGAAAACACCGAACTTAATCTTCTTCATGTTATAAACGTAGAAATTCAGATAGCTTATGACCTATCTCGGAGGAGTCACATCCTTTAAATTTCTTACCCTGCATCAAAGAAATTAGGAGTTCTGTTTCGTTTTAATAATTACTTTTCCATATCTCATTTACTAAAAACCTATAATGGCCTTATCCGTCCCTACTTAGAATACTGCCCTCATTTCTGTTGTGTTTCTTATTATACTTACCTCCTTGATATGGCTGAATCTAAGCCATCAGACTCATTAACGATCTTCCTCTTACTTCTAAACTCGATTCTTTTTCTCCATGGCAGAAGGTATCATCTCTTTCCCTTTTCTATCGGTAGTACTTCCATCGCTGCTCAAATGAATAGGGAAGCTGAATAATTCCCTCCCTGGTGAGGCCTTGTAACACACGGCAAGCGGTTTCATCGCACAAGTACTGTGTGGAGATTTGAAGCTCGTGGATTGGCCAGTGCAGTGACTGATTCTTTCTCTCCACTTCCAGACTGTGGAGCTCTTCTTCCTTCTGTTTTTCTAACTGTTGTGACCTCTTTTCCTTCAAAAAGTTAATCTATTGTCTTCTTGGGGCCTACTCTTGCCATATTTCTAGGTCTTCAATACTCTGACTATTCTTTTAACCTGTCCTTTTCTTACTGTTTATCATTCTTTCATCTCTGCCTTGTTCTTAAGCTGCTACTCTTCTTCTTCTCTATGTTTCCTTGGTGTTCAGGGCCGATGATTACAATTTTCTATATCCGTCCCAGTCTCTCTCTCTCTCTCTCTCTCTCTCTCTCTCTCTCTCTCTCTCTCTCTCTCTCTCTCTCTCTCTCTCTCTCTCTCTCTCTCTCTCTCTCACACACACACACACACACACAAATGCATCTTTTCTTCTCCTTAGGTGGGGGATAAGAATACCGTTTTAGAGTTTTGTGTAGCGATGAGCAGCAGTCGACTAAGTGAGGGTAAGGGCAAGGGAATGGAATTCCCCTCTTCGTATTTTCATCCCAGGAAATTAAGGTTATGTTCTGACTCAGTCATCTCCCCCACTTATATGCGGGATTACAGCTTTTGTATATAGTATTTGCATAACGGAGTGAGAACTCAAAGCATTCATTAAAATTAGGTCTGCATTCAAAAAATGGAAAAAAGATAGACACACAAGATTATAAAATGCAATTATTTGTCTGTTTATGCCTCCAAGACAATATGGGGAGAGGAAGATGTGCTGTGCCTGGGACATTCCTCTATAGAAGCCATATACTAGTCACTGAACTATAGATATTAGTATCGAGAGTACAGACATGTAGTAAGGAACTTCATACGCCACAGTTGATAATCCGTGTTAAACTTTCATATCTAGCTATATTCAAAGGCCACAATCCTTCTTTGTAAAGATCTGGCCGAGTCAAAGAATACTTTCATCCATCATATGGACTTTCTCTTTCAAGTTTGTTTTAATCAATGCTAAGACATCCGTCTTGCGTCTCACAAATATGCTACAAAAATTCTACTCCCATTCACATCTCAATAGCGCACATTCGAACCTAATTACTAAGTTTTTTTTTTTAATGATTGTGACACCAGAACGGGCCAAAAAAAAAAAAAAAAAAAAAATTAGCCCTCATCGGGCCTGGGTACGAAGAATACATAAAGTAAAGAGAAACAGAGATGGAAAGTGTAATGACTTGTCATTTTGCTGGACTTTTCACATTAGAACCCACTCGCATGCCTTGAGTTTCTACAGGAAGAGAATGCGATCAAATTCTTTTTTTTTAAGGTTTATCCCAAAACTCTTGTTGCTGATTATGGAAAGCAAAGTACGTGTACTGACCAAATAGCTAAAATAATTTAGATTGTTCCTTAAGAAGAGATGATCACCGCTTGGCTCTTACCAAGTAGGCTCCAAATTCAGTTCCTAGAGACTTGCAAAGTATTTCATCGCAATAATCTCTTCAGGACAAGAAGGACATTGGATTGGAGTCTCACTTGGTAATATCTGTCAACTTAGAGTGTGGTACCATCTATACCATTCAGGAGCTTAGTAGATAGAGAGCCTGGTTCCACACAAGAGGTCCTGAGCTTAACTCCACAAATCATGTTTATATAGATTCTCTTTGTCAAAACCTCTTCAGGATGATACGAGGAAGGTACCAGCGTCCTTCGGATGGTAATCATAGTAGGTATACATTAACGTAGAGGTTTATGAAGGAATAACATTTTTACTAGATAGGGCCTCGATAAAGGCAGTTCACTTTCTTAAAAATAATCCCCGAAGCCGATCCCAAGTCCTGAGCAATGGAGGGGATGATGTTAGGATGGGTATCCGGCTTAAAACTGAGCGAAAACGACTAATTTACAACAAGTTGGTGAGAAACAGTGATCCATATCAACATAGGAATAGCCCATGACAAATATTGAATTGCAAAGTTCACTGATGTCAACAGAAATCAGTGATATGCTTATATAGTAATTACGGTATATAGTAATTGTCTAAATATGTATTTAAAAAAGATATCTGAATATTATTTAAATATGATGTAACACATAGAAATTTATGCAGATATATATATATATATATATATATATATATATATATATATATATATATATATATATATATATATATATATATATATATATATATATATATATATATATATATATATATATATATATATATATATATATATATATATATATATATTAATAATACTGAACTATTGACATACAGTCTAAAATGGTAGGAAAAGTCCATTAAATAAAACAATGCAATTATATATCTAAAAAGTACAATGGCAAGAGATACTATTAGCAAAATAGAAGTACCATTGAAAGAAGGAGACAAAAGACCCGCCAAGAGTACATATACATGGGATTAAGAGATATCAATGTTAAATGCCCATCGGGGTTAGTCGGTAATCCCCATATATATATATATATATATATATATATATATATATATATATATATATATATATATATATATATGAATAATTTTTACCCTGACCGGGACTTGAACCTAGGACACATAATTACTGTACCAAGGCACTACCAACTACACCACGAGTGAGGTTAAGGGGAAACTGTAATATGAACGGAGTGGGATTCAGACAGAATATGTTCATTCATAGTATAGCAGATAAAAGCTGTATGGTTTATTTCCCTTTAAAGACCTTGTGTGGTGTAGTTGTTAGTGCCTTAGTGCAGTAATTATGTGTCCAAGGTTCAAGTCCCGGTCGGGGTAATATGATTCATGTTTTCACATATAGTAATGTGCTTATTTGGTTACTGTTGGTCCCGAATGGGATTGGGGGTTGAATTAAATGCAAAAACGAAGCCACGAGTGAGGTTGGGGGAAACTGTAATATGAAGAGAGTGGCATTCAGATAGAATGTGTTCATTCCTAGTATAGCAGATAAAAGCTGTAAGGTTTGTTTCCCTTTTAAGACCTTCTGTGGTGTAGTTGGTAGCACATTGGTACAGTAATTATGTGTCCTAGGTTCAAGTCTTGGTCGGGGTAAAAATGATTCATGTTTTCACATATGTTAATGGGCTTATTTGGATATACATACATACATACATACATATATATATATATAATATATATATATATATATATATATATATATATATATATATATACACACACACATATATATATATATATATATAATATATATATATATATATATATATATATATATATATATATATATATATATATATATATATATATATATATATATATATATATATATATATATATATATATATATTATATATATATATATATATATATATATATATAATGCGTAGACTACTACATATACATAGTAAATGGTAAGCAACTATATATATATATATATATATATATATATATATATATATATATATATATATATATATATATATATATATATATATATATATATATATATATATATATATATATATATATATATATATATTACACACTCCGCTCTTATATGTATTGTATTAGTCTCCATTAAACAATTTCTACAAAGATTTTTTTTTTCTATTATTTGCTCCGGATTTCCTTTTGGCGTTATCGCTGTTCAGAGAGGATATAAATTCTTAAAAACTTCACCTAAGAGAGAGAGAGAGAGAGAGAGGAGAGAGAGAGAGAGAGAGAGAGAGAGAGAGAGAGAGAGAGAGAGAGAGAGAGAGAGAGCCAATGCTGTTTTTACCTACAATAAATAGACACTTGCGTAGTAGGACACATGTGTTGTGAACGGATTGCCACATCATAGGTAGACAAATTTTAAGTTATATTTTCCTTTTTGACGATGATGAAAAAGTGACAGAAAAATGGTGATGATGACTATTATTATAATAAGAATAATATCTAATGGGATATTGAGTAGTTTTATGACATAAATATTCGAGGTAAAGATGTTAAAAACGATAATATGAACAATGACTGTGATAAGTGGAGGAAGTGACTGAGAATAATGGTGATGGTGAAATGATAATGACGACTTCAAGATTTAATGGAATTATAGGTAGTTTCATGATGTCAATATGCGAGATAACTGTACCGATAATTAATGATGATTGTGCTGATGGTGTAAAAGTTTACTTTGGCATTTTTATTTTAACGTTTCATGTGTCACTATCACTCCTCCCCATTTGGACACAGACGGATAGACGATGGGGAATTTTCGCAAGCTGGGAATATATAAAATAGGCATTAATTCAGACTATAACGAAAAATTCGCTGCAAAAGGGATTATCTTTGCCAGTAAGGGAAAGGATTACCTACACTTGTGGACACTGCAAGGAAGCATTATTTTTACTTGGTCCAGAGAAGTATTATGTTTAGAAAAAGAAACAGCATTTCATAATTATTTTCAGTCTAAACTAATGAATAACTTCCAACATTAATTTTTTTTACAGAAGCTTTGAAATTTAAAATGAAAACGAATGTCATTATCATATAAAATGCATATGAAAGAGTATCCGAGGCAGTGAAGCAAGGCCGTCGGTTACAAAACTTCGAAACGCTTCCGACGCGACGTCCTTTCATACCAGTGTTGCAAAATTTGGCGGATTATTCGCTAGGTCTAGAGGATTAAGCAAAAATATAGCAAAACAAATTTGTGTGATCTACTTCTTATCTGAGGAGATATTAAGTACAGCTTAGAGGGAAAAAATACATATCTACTCTTTATCTAGATGATTTTAAGGCATATGTCTAGCAGATTCTTAGAAGCTCCATTTGATAGCACTGCGTCTTGCCTCATATAAGTCACTGAATTAAAATGACATACTGAAGGGTGTTCCAAAAATCACCTCGGCCCTTAGAATTAAATATTTTTTTTTTCTAATATGATGATTTTTCTTTTTGCTTTTTGGATTTGGATTTAACTTCAGATATTATGGAAATTATCCTATAGTGCTAAAATTCACAGATGGACAGAACCAAAATTACAGAAATGTATATAAAATTATATATATATATATATATATATATATATATATATATATATATATATATATATATATATATATATATATATATATATATATATATATATATATATATATATATATATATATATATATATATATATATATATATATATATATATATATATATATATATATATATGAATAATTTTTACAACGACCGGGGCTTGAACCTAGGACATATAATTACTTACAGCTTTTATCTATTATACTAGGGATGAACACTTTTTTTTTGAATGCCACTCTGTTCATATTACAGTTTCCCCCAACCTCACTCGTGGCTTCGTTTTCGAATTTAATTCAACTCCCAATCTCATTCGGGACCAACAATAATCAAATAAGCACATTACCATATGTGAAAAAAAATTATTCATGTTTTCACATATGGTATGTGCTTTTATATATATATATATATATATATATATATATATATATATATATATATATATATATATATATATATATATATATATATATATGGTTCCGGTTTTACGTCACGGACTCCCTTATCAACCAAGGGCTAGGACGGTTGCCTTCTTGCGAAGGACTTGTTTTGGCAAATGTAATCCTTACGCTGAGTGCATGCCTTTGCTAACCTCAGACCGTGACGGGGCGCGAACCCTCGACCTGACGCCTCAGAGTCGGAGACGCTACCGACTGAGCCACGGCGACTACTATATATATATATATATATATATATATATATATATATATATATATATATATTATATATATATATATATATATATATATATATATATATATATATACACGATGGTTCAGCATCAGAGAAGAATGTGTGATTTACAAACAGCTGGAAGACTCTATACTTCAAATATCTCTGTTGGAAAGTGTATATAGAGAGGATCTTCCATTGAAGTTCAACTATTTCCTCTCCAGATATTATATTCAACTAAGGCTCCCTCTAACTTATCATGCAGGCTTTCGAAGGACAAACAACATCATCAGGTTATAAAACATACATTGCTGAAAAGAATTTAAACGAAAAAGATGATAATTTTGACGATGAGGGTTGTTCTTCACAAGAACGTATACCAAGGCAGAGGAACTTCAAGTATAGATAATTTCTGGAGAAGAGATACATACCTCTAAGGGAGATGCTCTATATATACACTCTTCAACAGAGATATCTGAAATATGGTGTTTGGAAGTCAGCAGGTAAGGTATCAAGAGATATTTCCTCTCCCCCCCATATATATATATATATATATATATATATATATATATATATATATATATATATATATATATATATATATATATATATATATATATATATATATATATATATATAAATATATAATATATATATATATATATATATATATATATATATATATATATATATATATATATATATATATGTGTGATTACCTAATTGTGATTACCTAATTGTGTTTACGGGAAAGAGCCCAAAGCTCGTATCTTCCCGTCTCCTGATCGGTTCCATTTTTAGACTTAGTGATACTTATCATACCTGTCCTTAAAACTATGGATTGAGATAGCATTAACTACCTCCTCGCTTAGCGAATTCCAATTATCAACTACTCTTACACTGAAAAAGTATTTCCTTACATCCTGCAAACAAGTTTTCTTACGAAGCTTCAAACTATGACCTCTAGTTCTAGAGCCAGCCATATCGAAATATCGATCCCTATCCACTCTATCATAACCATGAAGGAATTTAAAGACTGTCACCATATCCCCCCTTACTCTTCTAGCTTCGAGTGATGGCAAGTCTAATTCCCTCAGCCTCTCATCATAACCGAGATTGCGTATTTCTGGCACCAGTTTCGTGGCATGTCTTTGAACTTTTTCAAGCTTAGCTATGTGCTTTTTCAAGTGTGGATTCCAAAAGGGGGCTGCATATTCGAGTTTTGGCCTCACATAGGTTACATAAATATTTCTGAACATTTCCTTGTCCATGTGCCTGAAGGCTACCCTTACATTTGATAAGAATGCATATGCTGCCCTTACTACGCCATTTATATGTATTTCTGGAGACAAATCTGCCAGTATGTTTACTCCTAGATCTCTCTCATTTTCTGTCTCTTGAAGTTGTACTCCAGCCACCGAGTAGTCAAGCTTGGGCCTTCTTGCACTTGTACCCATTCTCATTACCTTACATTTTGAGGTATTGAATTTCATTAGCCACTTTTCTGACCACTCATGCAGATTATTTAGATCCTCCTGAAGTTCTCTACCATTGTTCTCGTTTTTTACTTTCTTCACAATCTTTGCATCATCTGCAAACATATTCATGAATGAATTTACAGACTCTGGTAGGTCATTTACATATACAAGGAACAAAAGTGGCCCTAAAACTGAACCCTGTGGAACTCCACTACTAACTCTTCTCCATTCAGACACTGAGTGTCTTACTCTAACCCTCTGTTCCCTTCCTTCTAAGTAAGTTTTTATCCATTCCAAGACATTTCCACCTATTCTAGCCATTGATTGCAGCTTCCTAATAAGTCTCCCATGTGGAACAGTGTCAAACGCTTTCTGGAAGTCTAGGAATATGCAATCTGCCCAGCCCTCTCTTTCCTGTAAGATTCGGCTTACCTCATCATAAAATTCTAATAAGTTTGTTACTGTTGATCTTCCTTCTCTGAAGCCATGTTGCCTCACTGACAAAAAGTTGAAGGATTCCAAGTGAAGAGAGATATGTTTCCTTAGTAGTTTCTCCATAAGTTTGCACACTATGCTGGTCAAGGAAACTGGTCTATAGTTCAGAGCCGTATCCCTCCTTCCCTTTTTGAAGATAGGTATCACATTTGCTTGTTTCCAGCATCTTGGAATCTCCCCCGACTCCAGTGACTCCTTAAATATGATACTTAGTGCCACTGATATTGTGTTTGCGCATTTTTTAAGCACATGAGGGGATATATCATCAGGACCTGTAGCTTTATGAACATCTAAATCCATCAGCGCTTTGCATACCTCTGTGGCTGTAAGGTTGATGTTCTCTAATACCGGCCCTTGAGCTTCTATCACTGCAATCTGAGGGGGTGGGGTATTTTCTACTGTAAATACTGACTGAAACTCCTTGTTCAATTCTTTGCAGATCTCTTCGTCCGTCTCAGTGATGCTTCCATCCGCTCTCTTTAGCCTTAAAACCTGTTCTTTTACCTTCAGTTTTCCTCTGATAAAGCTGTGGAAAAGCTTGGGATTTTCTTTAGCCTTCCTGGTGATGTCCCTCTCATAATCTCTCTCTGCCTCTCTCCTTTTACTTAGGTAGTCATTTCTTGCTCTTTTGTAGGTTTGCCAGGCATTTATGTTTTTTCTCCTCCTATACCTTTTCCAGCATTTGTCTCTCCACTCCTTAGCTCTTTTACACCCATTATCGAACCATTTCTCCCTGGCATGAATTACACCTACTTTGGTGACAGGTATGCAGCAATCTACTATCTTCCCATATTTCTCACAAAAGATGTCATACATTTCTTGTACAGATTTGTTGTAAAATAAGGTTCTCCAGTCAATAACTGCAAAAAGCTCATTCATTTTGATGTAATCTCCTTTCGGATAGTTCCTCCTCATGTCCTCAGTGCCTCTACTCTCAGGAAGGATGTCTTCAATGATATACTCCATCAACAACACACAGTGGTCACTCTTTCCAATTGGTGGTTCATACTCAATATTTTCAATATCCAACACATTATCTGTGAACACCAGATCAAGTAGTGATGGCTCATCCCCACCCCTGGCTCTTGTTGGTTCCATTACATGTTGGTGTAGGAAATTCCCTTGTACGCAATATAGGAATCTTGCCCCAAATGAGTCCTCACCACTGTGTGGGTCAAGATTTATCCAATCTATCTCTTTATGATTAAAGTCTCCCATAATCAAAATCCTACATTTTTTCTCCCGCGCCATGTTAACAACTGAGTTTATGACTTCAATCGTACCTATATGACTTTCCTCATAAATTTCAAGCCTATTTTGGTTCCTTGGTGGGTTGTATACAACAGTTATTATAATGCTCTCTGACCCAGTATTTATGCGAGCAACAAGAAATTCCCTGAACTCACTTTCTATAGCCAAGTTTATTTCTTCAACTTGAATCCTCTCACTTATGAGCAGTGCTATCCCTCCACCAGTCCTCTCAGATCTTTCGACCCTTAGTATTCTGAAACCCTTAGGAAAAACTGTGACACTGTTTATGTCCTCACTCAACTTACTCTCTGTAATTGCTACTATATCTGCCTTACTGTTGTGAATCCTATCTTTTAATTCTACTGCCTTACCAGCTAATCCATCAGCATTTGTGTATAACAATCTTAATGAGGCCCCATCCCCTGATCTTCTGTCATTATCTTCTTTATCTCCCCTTTGTCTGGAAGTATTCTGTGTGTGTGTGTGTGTGTGTGTGTGTGTGTGTGTGTGTGTGTGTGTGTGTGTGTGTGTGTGTGTGTGTGTGTGTGTGTGTGTGTGTGTGTGTGGGTGCGTGAGTGTGTGTGTGAATGTGTGTGCGTGTATCTACATAATATATAGAATAGCAGTCAGCTGTTAGGTTGGCTTCTTTCTTAGACCTTCAGTGGTGTAGTTGATAGCGCCTTGGCACAGTAATTTTGTGTCATAGATTCGAGTCCTATTTAAAGGGTAAAATATGATTTACGTTTTCACATATGTTAATGTGTTTATTTGATTATTATTGATGCCTATTTAGATTGTGATTTATATTAAATGCGAAAACGAAGCCACGAGGGAGGTTCGGAGAAGCTGTATTATGAACAAAAAGGCATTCAGAAAGAATGCGCTCATTCATAATATACCTTTTAGCTGTAAGGTTGGCTTTTTTCTTAGACCATCAGTGGTGTAGTTGATAGCACCTTGGCACAGTAATTATGTGTCTTAGGTTCGAGACCCAGTCAAGGGGTAAAATATGATTAATATTTTCACATATGTTAATGTGTTTACTTGATTATTATTGATGCCTACTTAGATTGAGTTTTGAAGGATATGCGAAAACGAAGCCACGAGTGAGGTTGGGAGAAGCTGTAATATGAACAAAAAGGCAGTCAGAAAGAATTCATTCATTTCTAGTATAGCAATTAGCTGTAAGATTGGCTTCTCTCTTAGACCTTCAGTGATGTAGCTGGTAGCAAAAAGGCACAGTAATTATGTATCTTAGGTTCGTATCCCGGTCCAGGGATTGAATATGATTCATGTTTTCACATATGTTAATGTGTTTATTGGATTTACATTGATGCCTATTTAGATTGGGATTTGAATTAAATGCGAGAATGAAGCCACGAGTGGGGTTGGGAGTTGTAATATGAACAACAAAGCATTCAGAAAGAAAGCGTGTATTCCTGGTATAGCGGTTGGCTGTAAGGTTAGCTTCTTTCTTAGACCTTCAGTGGTGTAGTTGATAGCGTCTTGGCACAGTAATTATGTGTCTCAGGTTCGAGTCCCAGTCAAGGGGTATAATATGATTCATGCTTTCACATATGTAAATGTGTTTATTTGATTATATATGCATGCTCGTGAATATATATATATATATATATATATATATATATATAATATATATATATATATATATATATATATATATATATATATATATATATATATATATATATATATATATATATATATATATGGAGTGAGTGAGAGAGAGAGAGAGAGAGAGAGAGAGAGAGAGAGAGAGAGAGAGAGCATTCCAATATAATATAATAATACGAATTCATCTGTGAGAACGATGGATGAATAATTCAACGGCATAACTAAGTATTATCTGATCATTGCTCTACCTTTTCCAAAACAGTGCAGTAATCACCTATATCTGCACGATGCATAAAGGTTATTGTACAATTCCATAAATGATGTATTGTAATCTAAGAAAAGTCTATTACTTTCATCTGTCAACCGATGCAATGTAACGAAAATGTCTTACTTGCTCCGTGGTTACTTACAGGCAGTTATCTTTCCTCCAGAGACACAGGACGCTGTCTGCATTCCATTAACGACAGCTGTGTAGTTTCCAACTAATACCACTTGTGTGTATGTGATTACCTAATTGTGTTTACGGGAAAGAGCCCAAAGCTCGTATCTTCCCGTCTCCTGATCGGTTCCATTTTATACTTAGTGATACTTATCATACCTGTCCTTAAAACTATGGTTGAGATAGCATTAACTACCTCCTCGCTTAGTGAATTCCAATTATCAACTACTCTTACACTGAAAAAGTATTTCCTTACATCCTGCAAAGAAGTTTTCTTACCAAGCTTCAAACTATGACCTCTAGTTCTAGAGCCAGCCATATCAAAATATCGATCCCTATCCACTCTATCATAACCATGAAGGAATTTAAAGACTGTCACCATATCCCCCCTCAATCTTCTAGCTTCGAGTGATGGTAAGTCTAATTCCCTCAGCCTCTCATCATAACTGAGATTGCGTATTTCTGGCACCAGTTTCGTGGCATGTCTTTGAACTTTTTCAAGCTTAGCTATGTGCTTTTTCAAGTGTGGATTCCAAAAGGGGGCTGCATATTCGAGGTTTGGCCTCACATAGGTTACATAAATATTTCTGAACATTTCCTTGTCCATGTGCCTGAAGGCTACCCTTACATTTGATAAGAATGCATATGCTGCCCTTACTATGCCATTTATATGTATTTCTGGAGACAATCTGCCAGTATGTTTACTCCTAGATCTCTCTCATTTTCTGTCTCTTGAAGTTGTACTCCATGCCACCGAGTAGTCAAGCTTGGGCCTTCTTGCACTTGTACCCATTCTCATTACCTTACAGTTTGAAGTATTGAATTTCATTAGCCACTTTTCTGACCACTCATGCAGATTATTTAGATCCTCCTGAAGTTCTCTACCATTGTTCTCGTTTTTTACTTTCTTCACAATCTTTGCATCATCTGCAAACATATTCATGAATGAATTTACAGACTCTGGTAGGTCATTTACATATACAAGGAACAAAAGTGGCCCTAAAACTGAACCCTGTGGAACTCCACTACTAACTCTTCTCCATTCAGACACTGAGTGTCTTACTCTAACCCTCTGTTCCCTTCCTTCTAAGTAAGTTTTTATCCATTCCAAAACATTTCCACCTATTCTAGCCATTGCTTGCAGCTTCCTAATAAGTCTCCCATGTGGAACAGTGTCAAATGCTTTCTGGAAGTCTAGGAATATGCAATCTGCCCAGCCCTCTCTTTCCTGTAAGATTCGGCTTACCTCATCATAAAATTCTAATAAGTTTGTTACTGTTGATATACCTTCTCTGAAGCCATGTTGCCTCACTGACA